>CABHPQ010146089.1:0-38470 GCA_902168405.1 Peromyscus aztecus
TTGAGTCAGTAAAAACTGAGGTTTTTAGAACTGATACTTCCAGATTCCACATTAAAAATTCCCCATCAGACACTCTATGGGCAGAGATGGATCAATCAAGAGAACCTACTCACTGCTCATGTTCTTCATCAAAGAAAAATGAAGTGTCTTTTCCGGGGGCTTCTAAGGGGCTCCAACAAAACTTGCCTTTCTTCAGGATAAGCTGGAGGAAAACTCTGAAGATAATATCAGGCATCTGGGAATGTTATTCCCAACTTTGAAAGGTTTTCTTCATTGGAGTAACACGGGATAAGAGGAAAAGTCATATAGCCAGGACTTTTTCGTCATTAGCATTAGTGCTCACAGGGAGTGATTTTGGCCTCTCTGTCTTTACAGCCATGAGGATATCATTTCCCTTCTCCTATTCATATAGTTGTATACACAGGAAAACCAGAGCCTCATTTCTGGTTTTGCTTTTTCTCTTCGTGGGACTTTGCCAATATTCTCAACTTAATTTAAGGCATAAGTGCAATGGGCTGACATTGGCTCAGCTTGAAAGTCACATATTCATGAGGATAAAAGAAAAACGTTGTGTGCATTCTGAGAGCCCACGACCTATTCTGTTTCAGTTGATAGCTCTACTTTCTTCAAATACACCACACACTTGAAAATTTCATTATATATCTTTCTGAATGGGAATTGAAGAATTTGTGGCAACATTAGGCATATGGGGAAACTGAGGAGCTCTTACTGGCCCGTATCTTGTGTTGGTAGTCCTATGGGGTATTCTTTTCATGGGGATGAGTTAGTTATGTCAGCTATGGAAACAGAATATTGGCACTGAAAATCCATGGGCTGCTAAGTATCAAAAATTGTAGCTTGCTTTCATTCCCCATTTATATTCTCTCTAGAAGATGCTGAGAATCTCACTTCTGTAAGACTCTGGCCTTCCAAATATGTTGGCAGCTTTGGCCTCCACTTGAGTCCTGGCTGGTGTGGAATCCATCTTTCTTTGAAGGCCACTCCAATACTTGAACAAATGAAATGGTTTTCTATCTGATATGTTTTGCTTCCCAGGTCCTATTAGACTCCCTCCCGGAGACCTTGCCAGTAATAACCTCTGTTGGACAGAAAGGAGAAGGTGGGAGTGAGAAACAGAGCATAATAGACAGACTTTATATTTTAGAGTTTGTGACTTGGTGTGTAATTCACTTAAGTAAATACTTCATTTCATAGGTAATCACACTTAAGTATTTTCTTACAAGACAGAGCAATCTTGCTTGATGGTTTCAAGCATGCTATCAGGCCACAATGTGATTCAATTCATAGAAGAGGAGCAAGTGAGCTGCACCCATTGGCCCTGACTGCAGTGGTGTCTCTGTGTACTCTTCCTGTGCCACTTTGAGGGCTGCATTTAATCCACTCAGTACACCCTAAACGACAGTAGCCTCTGGAATGCATGAATTACACTGACCTCAGCAGACTTGATACTTGAAGAGGAGCAAGGTGAAATCAAGATATTTACCGGAGTCCAGAAGAATTGCTCTGAGTTTCTGAAGGTATGCTGCATGGATCTCTGGAGTGAGGATCACAGGAGGTCCTTTATAAGAGGCAAATTTCCTGACTGAGAGTTGGAGTCAGAATCTTGGAGGCCAGTCATGGGGTGACAGGCTCCCAAAAAAGTTTCTTGAGTGGATAGAGAGATGGTACATGAGGAGTGAGTTCAAATCTCCAGTACTCACATACAGAGCTGGGCATAGTGGCGTGGCTTCCATCCTAGCACTGAGGAGGCAGAGGCAGGAAGACCCCCAGGGGGCATCCAGTAAAGCTGAACAGATGAACTCCAGTCTCAGGGACACCAAGCTCATAAACTAAGGTGGAGAGTAATTGGGGAAACATACTCTATGTTGACACTTCCCTCCACATACACACATGAACACAGACCTGCATGGGAGTGCGCGCACGCACGCACGCACACACACACACACACACACAGGCAAGTCCCTTGAGTCAGCTCACATATACAAGCATTTGAGAACCATGGAACATGGGGGACTTATAGCAAGCTGCCGAGAACTAATGGGTTGTCACACAGTAGATTCAGAGGTAAGGCATGTGGCGTTGGTCCAAGGATGGAACTAAAACTACAGGGCATCTCATTTCAGAATTACCAACCCTTGAAACCATAAGTGACTTTTCATCAGAGGCTGTTTTCACTCCTTCTCCACACCCTCACTTCCTAACGAGTGCATTCAGTTCATAGATGCTGTGTAAATATTTGTGGAATGGATGAATGAATAATTCTTATTAAAAGCTCATTTATTCTGATGTGATGGAGTAGTGATTGTTAAGTCACTGCCCTTTGCATTTTAGCATTTCCCTCAGAACTGAGCAACTAACTAACTAAGTAACCAACTAAGTAACTAACTAACTAACCTCTGTCTCAGCTTCTCCCTCTTTTTGCAAAATATCATCATCATCATTATTATTTGTGTTAAAATAAGGCAGGATGGATTTAGCTTCTACTTTGTATGTCCACTTGCGCCACCACTGCTTGTAAGGTGAGTGAAAGTGACAGAGTTCTGGCTTCTAACATGTGGTTAAGTCTGAAAGGTGACCACCAATGACCCCGTCTCCTTTCCCTACCCCAGCCCAGCTGTGACATAATTAACACTTCCCTCTACGGAACAGCGTCTGGAGAGTTTGCTGATAAAATAACTAGCCAAGGATTCAAACAGTGAACTCTAGTGAGATGGGGAAGAGATGTCTCCATTGGCACTTTGGAGCCCCAGCCTGTCAAAGCTGGGCCCTTAGTGTCACGCAAAAGACCCATAAAGATATTTCCTTTGACCAGGGAGCCAGGTCAAAGGAAAGTGTGGAAAAGTATGCATTAGGTGTATGGAAGTATGTACAGGAAAGAAAGTCTAAATTCTGCCAAAGAACATAGAGCAAGTAATTGGAACACTCCTGCTATGCAGGGGTTTTTCAGAACTTTGCACGGTGTTAATCTTCAACTATTTACTTACTTTACTGTTTGCTAATTCTATTTTATTTTGCAATAAACCCTTTCAACAGCAGTATGTTGAAGAAAACTCAACTGTACATTATGGGAAAGTTTAAGTTTTCATTTCAGTTCACAAAATATTGGTTGTCATTTATCATCTACAGAAGGGCCAGAGTGACATCACTGGCCACATGAAAACCGAAAGACACAAATCTCTAGAAAAATATTTATGTTTAATTAGGCTAAACTATGTGAAATTGCCATTTTGTGGGTGAAAAAGCAAAGAGTTTTATACTATTACACAATTTAACAACCCTTCACAAGTAACTCCTACTGTAGGATGATAATTATAATTTGTGGCAGAATCTACATTTATACTTTTTATCTGACTTTGTCAACTCAAATATCTATTACTGTAAACTGATTTCATCCATTTTCCATTTGAATGTTATTTCTATGCATTAGTAAATGTTGATGATGAAGTCTAGAGAGATGGCTCAGCAATGAAGAGTGCTTACTGCTCTTCCAGAGGACCTGGCTTCAGTTTGTAGCACCCACATGGTGGCTCATGATGGTTTTGTGACTCCAGTTCCAGGGGCTCTCATGCCCTCCTCTGGCTTCCACAGGCATTACACTTATGCAATGCACACACATAAACGCAGACAAACACTCATACACATACAATAAAAAAAATCTTTAACAAATTATGTTGACTTCATTTAGGTAGACCTTACAATTATTTGAATGGTACCAACTTTACACCAGTTGCTTCAGCTGGAAAGGCAGGTGGTTCAATGTACCACATCTCCAACAGGTAACGACAATATTCTTTTGAATGTAAAAAAAACTGTAAGGTGCAAATATACTTAGAACTGATTCTTCCATACAGACAATTCATAGTTCCTTCCAAACGTAGTAGACATTCTGTAGTAGAGAGACAACGTACAGTTTCTAACATATGTAGGTATTTACATATTCATGGAGCAATAATGCTTAATAGCGTAATAATGAATCCCATGTTGAACAAAGGAAATAATTTTAAGTGTTAAAAATTACATTTATGTATTTTTGAGCCTGAAAAATTATTATTATTAATAATTTATTTATTATTTTTATTTAATGTGCAATCATGCTCTGCCTTCATGTATGTCTGTGTGAAAGTGTTGGATTCCCTTAAACTGGAGTCACAGCCGGGCGTTGGTGGCGCACGCCTTTAATCCCAGCACTCGGGAGGCAGAGCCAGGCGGATCTCTGTGAATTCGAGGCCAGCCTGGGCTACCAAGTGAGCTCCAAGAAAGGCGCAAAGCTACACAGAGAAACCCTGTCTCGAAAAACCAAAAAAAAAAAAAAAAAAACTGGAGTCACAGACCATTGTGAGCTGTCATGTGGGTGCTGGGAATTGAACCCCGGTCCTCTAGAAGAACAGTGCTCTTAACCACTGAGCCATCTCCCCAGCCCCCTTATTATTTTATTTTTGATATAATAATTACAACATTTCCACCTTCCCTTTTCTCCCTCCAAACTCTCCCACGTACCCCTCCCTGTCCTCTTTCAAATTTACGGCCTCTTTCTTCACCAGTTTTGTTACATGCATATACATATATATTCCTGGATATGACCTGCTCAGCTGGTATGTGTACTTGTACAGGCACACATGTGCCACAGCACAGTGCTGTCGGTCATAGAACAACTTACAGGAGTCAGCAGTCTCTTTGCACTGTGGGAATTCCTTCCGTTCAGCCAATGGCTTTCGGGTACACACCCTAGGGGGTGGCTTTGTCTGCTGCATATGTGACTCCTTAAGAGCAGAGGGAGAGTTGTGGTTCGCTCTCTTGGTTGGTCGAGTCCTGGGCAGGTAGTGGAGAGTGGCTTGCAGCCAGGACCCATTGGCCTTGAGGAGAACGGCAGCTGGATCAGCAGCGAGTCTACCTTGCTTGTGTTAGTGTGTCTGTATTCCCATTGCACCCCTTAATAAATTGAGATATAGGCTTTGGTTGGCTCTCGCCTCAGCACCGCATGGATCCCTGGGTATCAGATTGAGACCAACAGGCTTGGCACAAGTGCCTTTTACCACTGAGCCACCTCCGGCCCTAACTTCTCACGGACATGTGTACTTCCTCTTTGCGGTTCATCAACAATCAGCACTAGAAATTGTTGAAGCCACTTTTTAAATGAATGATCTGAATATACTTACCTGAAGGCAATATTTTTAGGAAAATCTTTAAATTTTGGTTACAGGCTTTTAATCCATTAAAATATTCAATTATTTGATGAGTGGAAAATTGTAAAACACTATAAAACCTGACATAATTGAAAAAGAATCGTGGTGAGCCAGAGGGCGCTGAAGTGCACCTCACAGGATGGAGGGAGCGACTCAAAAGAGGCCATGAGAGCTCAGATTAATAAAATGAAATTTTATTTAAATTCCCATAGTTGTACTTTGAAATACCTTGAATTGTGGGAGGCATCATCTTACCAACTTGCTATTTTTAATGGGTTAAGTTTACATTTGAAACAAGAATGGAATGAAACTGAGAAAGCTCATTATTGATAGCTCTATCTTTGGTTGATAATTGCAAAAAAGTAAATAAGTAAAATGTATGTATATGTGTGTGTAGCCACACACAGAGATACATACACTCTGAATGCTGGAAAAATTCAGCACCTTTTAAAATATTTACATACATTAGAGCAGTAAAAACGTGAATTGAGAATTTTCTTCAGCTGAAGGTTTTCAAAGGTTCCCAAGTGTTTGTGTGTGCATGTATGTGTGCACATGTGTGTGTTATTTCTCAGTTATATCTGTCTTGATAGACAGAGAAGGATAAATTGATGGTAATAATTTCAAATTTATTCAACATGAAATATAACTTTGAAGGAGGCTCTGCAGGACTACAAATAATTTATGAAAACTTGAAATGATTGAACCATCTTAAAATAATTGATTATTCAAAAAATATGGGTGACACATTTTTTTTGAGCTAAGAGACTGATGAATGTACAAATAATTACATGGGTACATGATTTTGCAGATATTCAGATAATTAATTTAATGAGAGTTTTAAATGTTTCTTTAATTCACAGAGACATTTTTATTTTCAGAGAACTGGTCTTTAAAATATGAATATTTTATCCATCTACTGATTTTACTTACTAAACATTATCTATCGGTTCAATAATCATATAATTGAATGAGTTTAAGTGACACAGTCCTTTTTCTGTTATGCATATCCCCGTTTTGATGATGAACTGCACAGTAATCCACACTCAGTGGTCCATGACAGCTCCGTGAGATTGTCCTAGACAGCAGAGAGCTTCTCGTTACAAGACATTTGGAAGAGCAGGTTAAAATGAGCCCTATTAAGGATACTGTGTATCATACATCTTAACCAGGAAATATCCTGGGCCACATCCCTAGGGCTCAACCTATCACATTTTGTCTGTACATTTGCTGTTTTAAAGAATACAATCATCTCTTGTTAAGTGAGAAATGGAAAAAAGGAAGGGACTGTAGGAAGGGAGAAGCCAAGGTAGACACAGAGAGAAGATGAAGTGGAGGATCTCAGAGCTATTATGTTAAGGGTTTACTGTTGTCTTGAATCATCCCTAATTTTCAGCTATGAACTCCACTGCAGTCTTTCAGCCAGAACATGGAAGGAGCAATATTTGCTGGTGGCTAAGAGGTAAAGGAGAGGTTATGAGTGTCCCAGGCCTAAGGCAAGTGTGGGCGGTATGGGGACAGCTGGAGACAGAATCAGCTGGAGGTGGCAACTTACCGGTGACAGCACTATGAACTAAGACCAGACAATGTTGGCATCTCATTGGCGGTGGGAGTGCTGGTGGGAGAGAATTGCTGACCTGGGAAGAAGCCTCCTCTCTCCATGATGTCACTGTTAGCGTTGTAGTGAGAGGAGCAGAGCAGTCTGCAGACTTGTGATCTAACGGCATCTCCGTACCTGCAGCCCAGTATTCCCAAGGAATTTTCTGAACTTGCCTGGCCTTCCTGAGTGAAGGAGACTTATTTTTTGCTTGACTATACTTTGGAAAGAATGAAATAAAATTATATGTCACCAGTGTTGTAAAATGGTACGTGGCAGCCTTGGCGGGTTTGAGCCAAGGTGAAAGGACAGCCACGCCATGCAGACACGGCATCCATGTGGAAAGTTTTATTATTAAAGGGGAAGGCAGAGGGAAGGGGAGGAAGAGAGAGAGAAAGAAAGGGGAAAAGAGAAAAGCAGAAGTGAGCGCTCAGACACATAGAAGGAGAGAGGGAGAGGAAGGAAGAGAGAGAAGGGTTTTCTCTTAAAGGGGACTTTATGTGAGATAATGTCAGGACACTGTGCAGGTCCCCAAGGGTTGGGCCAAAATGCTGACAATCAGTGCTGAGCATCTGATATTATTAGTAAGTGCTCTTTTATAGATGGATTTTTCTTTGGGCAACCAGCTGACAAATAACAACAGAGACTTATTATTATTTACGAAAGCTTGGCTTTAACTTAGGTTTGTTCCTAACTAGCTCTTATAACTTAAATTAACCCATTTCTATTCATCTATGTTCTGTCACATACCACCCATCCTGCTTCTTTCGTGTCTCCTGGCATCTCTCTCTTGTGCCTAGATTCCTCCTCCTACTTCTTCTCTCTGCCTGGAAGTCCCACCTATACTTCCTGTCTAGCTATTGGCCGTTCAGGTTTTTATTACACCAATCACAACAAAGCATCTTCACACAGTGTACAAATATTCTGCAACATTTCCCCTTGTTTAAATAAAAAGGAAATGTTTTAACTCTAATACAGTAAAATTATATATAATAAGAACAATTATCAAGTAAGAATTACATTGATAATGTCCACTCCATTTGTATTTGGCAAATTTGGAGAAATTGCTCTATTATCTATCTTATCTTGATGAGTCCAAAGTCTTATACTTAAACCACTTTCTATCATAATTTATATTATCATCCTAAAAATATCTTTTTAGACATTAAAGTATCTTAGATAAACAATTTAAGCTTTTATGTTTCTCAACCTTATAAACTTCACATCTCTTATCTAAGTTTATTTTCTGAATTTGGTAAGTAGGAAAACTGTAAAATTATAACTATTCAGTCTTCAACCCCATCAAAGACCCAAGAGGGATATAATATTACCTGAGTAAACAGGAAGCATAGAGCAAACAACTTCCAAAACTATAGAAATGACAGCGACAGCTGACTGCCTGGATAGTCACCTAAGGTTTCTCTGTAATGTTGGGGCATCCATCTTTGGACTAGAATGTCTGGCAGACTTTTCTGTTAAGCAGGAATTTTGAAGGACTATCCTACTTTGTCTTGACAACGTTTGGTAGTCACTTTCTTTTGTGTTCTGCTTGTCCAGTTTGGACAGCATACTGTCAGTGAATGAGGAAAAGGCAGTTTCTTGCCCAGTGGCTAACTTTTGCCACAGAGAAAACAACTCCATGTGGAGGTTCTTTGATTCCTGTCCTCTCTGAAGTAGATTGGTACTGCAAGGAGCAGAGTGTCTCACTGTCATGAAAAGCCTTTTGTTATTAAAAACATTTAAATGCCATATTCTGTAGGTCTTTGAAGTATTTGAAGACCATCTATCTATTTAAAATATATCTCTGTTTGACTCTGAAAACATACCTAACATGACTGTATAAGTTTGATTGTTATAGATGACTCACAACTAATACTTTTTATTATCCTAAATAGCTTTCAAGGACTAAAACTTTACATTACATTTTTAAATGAGCTGCATAGGTACAATACCTTAAACAAAAGTAGAAACATATATACAGCATAACAAAAATAACTTTAAATTTGTATCAATATACAGAAGTCCATACCAATATAAAATATTTGAGACTAGTGGTTGTTCAAAAGTAAACACAGTGATCCACCCTTTTATCCCATCATTTCTATACCGTATACCCCCTTTTCCCCTTCATAAAGAAAGAGATCCCTGAATTTAATCTCCTTTGTTCAGCTTTTATTCTGACCATGACCAATAACAACTTGCAATCAACCCGCCTAAATGATGACAAACATCCGTAACCCACAGAATGACCAAAAACCACCCATCCAATCTCTTGGGAATGTGGGTGTTATGTTTTCTAGACTGCTTCTTGCTATCTGGGGGATGACAGCATCTTCAGGGGACTCTGAGAAAATTGGGATAATGGTCAGTTCCTGGGAGAGCTAGCTATATTGGTTTTTGTCCAGTCTCTGTGTAATGGGAAAATGCAGGGCTTATCTGAAGTCTTGGCTGGAGTAGTCTGTGAGGCTGGACTATCTCAGCTAGCAGCTTTGAAGTTGTTTTGGATGCAGAATTTTGAGGAAACTGCAAGAAGCATTCAGAGAGGCTGGATCACCTGGGCTACTGTCCTTGTTGGTGTTTGGTCCTTTATTTCTTTCTGAAAACATACAAACTTTTAAAGGTAATATACATATCTGTATTAACACAAGTATGGAATGTGCAGTGTGCACAAGTCAGCTAAAGATGATTTTTTTTTTTGTTCTATGTTTGAGCAGGTAAAAGGCATCTGTTAACTTTGTAAGTCTGTTTGGACTGTATAACCAAACCTCTATCCATGCCATATGAAAGGATGGCATGTGATAATAAGTCATGAAGGCTCTGTAGCCAACAAGATTAATCATGTCTCATCCAGTCTCAGAGCTGTTCCCATGTAGAAGGATCAGCATATACATCACCTGTCATGTAGTCTTTCTTGGTTTCTTTTTTTCATGTTTGTAGTCAAGATTTTCAGGAGGTCTCCCCCAATCAAATCTGATCTTCATTAATTTTAAAGAGAACCATAACTTTTTGTTTCCTGTGAAAACAAAGGCATAACCTTTCCCCCAACGCAATGTATTTTCTGATTTCCATTTTGAAGTTAAGACATTCTTAAAGTATATAGGTTGGTTTAATTTAGCGTTTCCATAATCCAATGTCTCTCAGCAGCTATTGTTTTTTTATACATTAGCATTTAAAAAATTCAAAGCCAACAAAGCACTCTACAGGATCCAGACACCCTGTGTATTTCCCATCTTTCTGTGGCTTATTTTTTTTACATTGCTTTATTCTTTCTTTAAAGACTTTACTTCATTATTTTTAAACTATTTAGTCTTTTCTATGACTGTCTGTACCCATTTTCTTTTCTTTCTTTAGCATCTAAGCAAATTTTTAAACATAATGTGCCTTTTTAGAGGTTTTCTGTCTCTGGATCTGGCTTTACTAAGCATCTGCAGCATTCTCTAACTGTGTGAGACAAATCTGAAACTGCCAAGTCAGCCACTACATGGCTCAGCTTAGCAGATGGCACTGGCACATGGTGCTGGTGGCTGGCTCCAACCCACAGGCAGCAACCAGTAGCTGCACCTCTATACACTGAGCTCTGACCTGCCTGAGAGACTGTGGGACTAGGAAGCCATGTCTAGCTCCATGTTTGTGTGTTTAGAACAATTTTTTAAAAAAGCTTTCTCAGGTCCTATGTGGAAATACGTGCCCCCATATTGGATGCCATATGTAGATGCATTCTTTGGTCTGTCAGTTTGCAAATAACCACACAGAGAATTATTAATTATGAAAGCCCAGCCTTAGTTTAGGTTTGTTCCTAACTAGTTCTTATAACTTAAATCAACCCATTTCTATTTATCTATGTTCTGTCATTACCATCCATCCTGCTTTTTCTGTGTCTCCTGGCATCTCTTTCATGAACCTAGATTCTTCCTCCTACTTCCTCTCTCTGCCCAGAAGTTCCAGCTATACCTCATGCCCAGCTATTGGCCATTTAGCTCTTTATTACACCAATCACAGCAACACATCTTCACACAGTGTACAAATATTCTGCAACACTCTATAAGTTACAGCTATTACTCATTATTTGTGTGAGTATTCTCCTAACAGTATTACTATCATTGTGAACATCAATCATCACCATTATTGTTATTCTCATTATCTCTATGATGTGATTTTCTGGGTTTCCCCTCTTTCCTTCCAGAACTTCAGTTCTGGTTCAGTGATTATTGCTTCACTGACTCAACAAATGCCTTAGTACATTCCAAATACATACAGGGTTCAAGCTAAATGGATTGAAAGGTGAGTAGGACGTATAAGAACTCATGTCTAGCCGGGCGGTGGTGGCACACGCCTTTAATGCCAGCACTCAGGAGGCAGAGGCAGGTGGATCTCTGTGAGTTCAAGGCCAGCCTGGTCTCCAAAGCGAGTTCCAGGAAAGGCGCAAAGCTACACAGAGAAACCCTGTTACAAAAAAAACCAGAAAAACCAAAAAAAAAAAAGAACTCATGTCTGGGTGGGGGAACAGTCTGTACTAGGAGGTGACATGGCTTAGTCTCTGTCACCTGTGCTTTGTCATGTGATTGAACTCATCAAAGTGCATATCCCAAGATCAGATCGGTGAGTGTGTGAGTCACTTTCTCTTTGAGATGATGCCTTTCATGTCAGTGTATGTTCTCCACAGGTGTGAGAAAGACCTTACTGTAAACTATGAAGACAAGTCAGTATTGGTGGAATTGTCTTAGGGGGTGATGGTGTGGTGATCATAGCATGTGGGGTTGGTGAATGGGACTCAGGTACAGAGTCTGCTCTGTCTTACCTGTCTTGCTCACTCTGAACTGCCTGCAGCCTGCATGTCCTAAGGAGGGAGGTCTCTGCACCTCCTTATCTGACTTATTTTAGGTTGCTCCCTGGGCACATCTGACTGCCAGAGGATCACTGACTTCCTGGCGTTAAGGTCTGGTGTGGCTTCTTCTCAAGCCTGGGTAACTCCCTGGCTCCTGAACCAGGGGAGACACACACTTTCTGGGGGCTCCAGCATGCTGTCAATGCACTGTAATCACACAGGAAACACTTCTTGTCATCCATTGGTGGGTAGCTGTGTCTTTCTGATAAACCAACAGGGTATTTTGTGGTTGATACTGCTTTCCTAGCATGCCATGCGTGCCAACATATCAAATGGAATCTAGTAAAACATTGCTGAATGGGGCTTGGAGAACGAGCGGGGTTGACTATAGCACTATAGAAATGCAGGATCAAGTCTGCTACCTGGCAGTCCTTCCCGTACTATCAGCTGTCTCTAAAAGGATTTCTTTGAATTGTTTTCTATCTCACAATCTTGATTCTCTTACATTCACACATACTCAAAAAAAAAAAAAAATCCTTACTCCCTCCTACTCACCAGACTAAACAATGAACCCGTGACGTAGGAGTCAGGTGCTGCCCCATAGTTATTTTAGAGAACACCTATTAGACATTTTTATTTGCCCAAAAACAATCTCATTGATTTGTCAACACTTTCAAGTTTCTTGCGAGCCTCAATTTTCTTTTTCATCACTCCCAAGTTTGATGACAATTCTAATTCTCCCATGCTTCATTCAACCAGCCGGGAGCAGGACCCTTCCCCATCTCTTCACAGTTGCTGATAACCCTAGCCTCCTCTTATGTCCCCCATTAATCTCTGTCTCCCTTGGGGTATTTCTCGGGTGTGTTCTGGCATGTTGGTGTTTCATTTGCACATCAAGTCATCTAAATTCCTACTGTCCTCTCAGCCATACGTTCCTTTGATACTAATTTCTTGCCCCATCCTCTCCAGGACTTTAGGTTGTGAGCCTAGCCTTTAACAGCTGGGCATCTCTCCAGCCCTTCCCCAGGACTTTTAGGCTACATTTAAACACTCACAGGCAGCCCTTGTCTTCACAAAGTTGTCATTGGATTCTACATACTCATCTGACTGCTGCTCAAGAGTCGCCCCACCCTGCCGCATATCTAGACCCTCCTGACAGTTACTTAATGCCCTTCCATCTGAGACAGAGTGGAAGGAGTTCAGAGAAACGTCAAGTGTGAGGGTGGCGTCCAAGTCAGTCAGCTCTCTCTAGGCTTTGACAGGGCCCTGCGTCCAAGTCAGTCTGCTCTCTCTAGGCTTTGACAGGACCCTGCTCACTCTTTCTCCCTCAACACTGGATAGTTAGTCCTGACTGCTGTTCTCCACTGTGCTTGCTCACTTCCTGTCTCTAATAAGTCCTGGATTATCCCCACCTTCCTGATTCTACAGTATTCACAGTATACAGTACACTACGTCTGAACAGCACTCTACACATTGGGAAACATTCAACGTAAAATACAAGAGGCACCTCAGATAATGTGAACACCTAACATCTATCCAGTGTCTGTTTTCTATGTTTCTCTGTCATCTTTGACCACAGCAACACTGTAATGCTTTTCATTTCACAGAGATGAGCAAAGAAAATTCCATTTTCCTGCCACTCGTGACTAATCAGTGACTGGTATTAGTACCCATATTTCTCTAGCACAGGCACTGTCCTTCTCCATGACTTGGCTTCTAAATTATATTTTAGACTGGTAAGTATCACTTCCCCAACTCCAAGGAACTTTCCAGATTAAGCAATTACCTGCATTATTTACAGTAGAATGAGGTTGATGAATATACTTCAGTTTAAAACAAGTGAATGACTGTAGCAATGAAATTAATTCAAAAAATAGAAAAGAAAAACCATACCACTGCAAAGAACACTTAACTCCTAAGGGAAATTGCAGAAGGCACCAGCCAAGTGTGCAGTATTATTTAAAATATTTTATATAACTTTCATAATTATGTATGCATATCAATATACAAATACTCTACTAGCTAATAACATCAAATCTTCAAAGTTCAGTTTCCATGAAATTTTCAAGCCATGCTATGGAGACGATGTATGCATATAATAATGAAGAGGTGGCTGTGTGAAGGCCACTCAGCAGTGACAGGTCAGCAACACTGCAGGGTGGTCCTTGAGACCTACTGAAGTGGGATGGTGTACCTACAAAACGCTACTGCACAGGAACAGAGCACGCATGTATTCCATGCCTCCCACAGAGCTCCCTCTGGTTCCCTCCCCTAGCCTCATACTTAACTATGATCCATGGACACAATCTTCCTCTAACCTGTGGTTACTATCTCACAGCCTTTGAGGTTTCCTTCAAGAAATCAGTCATCTGCTTTCCACTTGTTTGTACTGGGGAAAAATTAGCAAGAGAAGACACCCTCAATGCCCATTTAGTAAGAAGTGGCAAAACATATTTGAATATTTCTATTCAATGTGGCTCTATTCATGATTAAATAATAAACATTCAATCCCTAACTACTGAATACTTGTTGATACGAAGAGAAATTCATTATGCACTGCTAATCAAATATGACAAGTTTAACACAATATAGTTTTATATCTTATAAATAAGTCATATACATATATATTTATGAGCTTATAGTCTTCATCATTGCTGCATTCCTTAGAGCTAGCCATCTCTAGACATGACATGCTAAATTTCACCAACAATTGTTATGCAAACATAATCAGTTAAATGTTGATATAAAAAATTTAAAGCTATAATAAGAAGTTTAAAATCTATATTCACCATACACTTGAGATATTCTAGAAGTCACTCAACATCCCTCAGAAAGTGGTATACTTAAACCCCTGGATCAGAAAATGCAGAATTTTTCTTCATAGATGTATAGAGCAAGCATCTGCCATTGAAGTTAACTAGTTTTTCAATTGTATTTGTGTTTATGCAAATTCTAAAGGCAACCACTTATTCAAAAACCACTTCAAGACCATGAATACTGGAGCCAACCCTAAGTACAGCTTAGATTTTTTAGGGGTGGAGATGTTCGGGCTCAAACAAACTTGTAAAACCTAAACAGTCTTTCATTAGCAGCCTTGAGCAGTCCTGAGTGGCTCCCAATCACAGCTAAGCATCTTGACTAAACAATTATCTTTGGGAATTGAAATGTAAACCGAAAGAAAAGCTGCTTGTCCTTACTGTGTGTCTGTCCCTGTCTGGTGACAGCACACCTAAATATAATTCTGACATGATCAGGAAGCTCTTGTTATAACTTCCAGTGCCACTTTATTGTTTAGAATATAAAATGATAAATGAATATAATTATGTATCTGTGGACCCCAATAATTGCCTTTCCTGTAAACAAAAGCCAGTACAAAATTGTGTAGAAAATAGCAGGTTTTACAAAATGCCTCTGAATGCTATTTTTCTCCTCCCTTTCATGATTTCAAATCAGTTTGTCTCTTTGATGTCACCATACCAGTAACTTAGCCAAAAATTGGACATATAGCTCTGCATGCCAGGCCAAGAAATTAATGATAAAAGTCCTGGTGCTGACTAAAAATTCTGGAAACAAATTTTAAAATGTGTGAAAGTATACTTGTATACTTAAACAAGGTTAAGATAGTAAATTTCACATGCATTTTACTGCCATATAAAGGAATAATAATTAACAAGTTTTTAAAGGATATCCTCTTCCATGGGGCACAGTGTGTAAATGTATCTGTGCATCTATTTGGAAGAAGGAAAACCCACCAAAGGTTAATGTCTGCCTTTACACTGAGTTTCAAGGCTGCAAGATGAGCAAGTCTAAGAAGAAACAGATCTGTTGCCCTTTATAAACCAGGCTGCCAGATCAAAGCCACCACTGCCCCAGTGTTTAGAGTCACAATGTACTTTTACTTTGACTTCCTGAAACTCTCACTCCATTCACCACGCATGAGGAATCATTACAGGAATCTCCGCAGCAGGAGTCAAAGGGTCGAGCCACACAAACCCCTTGCAGAGATAAATCAAAAGCAGCATGATTCCATTTATCATTCTAGAGTCATAAACCTATGCAAATGCAGAGATAATCACATTGCCACTGGCTGAAGTTATTAAGAGAATATCAACTTGTCCTGTCCCAATTATTGACTGGTTGCACACTTTCCAAAGAAATGACACTATGTTTTTTTTTTTGTTTTGTTTTATTTTAAAACAGTGTAAATGTCCTTACATGGCATGCCAATAAATGGAGAGAGGCACAATAAAAAAGGAAACGGTGAATGATTATAAGAAACTCTTTAGCCCTTTGCTTGGCCATCTGTCTTCAATTTCAGACATGTTGTTTTTGAGTAGCGTCCCATTGTAACCAAATATAATGAGATAGGCAAGTTAATGAACTACAACACCCACCATAATAAATGTGATGTATCGTCAAGGCAAAGCCACCCAAGATGCAAGGCAGCTACTGTTTTTCTGTGGAGCTACTAGTTTTTGGTACAGCTCTCCAGAGAAAGGAGCTGTCTCATTTACCTCATGTTTGTGAAATCTCAGGCTGCTCTCCCATCCTTTCTCAGCTTTCCTGCCCTTGACTCTGCAGACAAATGAAAGAGGTAGAGAAACCACAGAAGGATGGATGCAAGGAGAGGGAAGTACAACTTGAATTCCTCTGGGGAATATATATATATATATATATATATATATATATATATATATATATATATTCATTACTGTTTTTATGACAAATTGGTTTGCCAACATGGAGATGGTGGTTAGTCAACAGACTAATGTGTCTTGGTGCTTCTCATGAAGCAAGGCCCTTTCTTTGGAAAAACACTAATATATCTTACATTCTTTCGATTTGTTTAAAATGTAAGTAGATACTGTTTTCTGAAGCCCTGAATTAAATTTCTTGCTCATGAAGAGCATTAAAAATGATAACAGATATAGAGTACACAATGTTAGTAACAACAAGGCTTAAAAGGTTGAGGGAGTCTAGATCTCTCTCAGTCTAGCTAGAGTAATTTCCTTTTGTAGGATAGTTGGCCACTGAAGCTCACTAATGTAAGAGATAAAAGATCTCATCTTAGAGTCATTTCATTGTCTCAGTGGCTTCCCTTTCCCATCTATTCCCCTTTACCCAAGTGAAAGATGATCTTCTCTAGTTATTTCAGCTACTTTGAGAAGGAACTTAATTTTTCTCTCTCAGGAGTTTAAAAGGCCATACCCATCTCCTGTTAGAACTCATTTCCTTTGGGATTTTGCACCTACTCTCGATGCAATCGGCAAGATATTGATGTTGAGATTCCACCTCCTGGTACGGACATACTGTGTATTCTCCTTTCCTTAGTAAGAATTAGACTGTGAATACAGTGGGTGTTGCTCCTTAATTGGACCCTTTTGTATAGTAAAGGTAGAAAAAGACTGCAAATATATTTAAGTCAAACCAATTGACTTCCAGTTCATCAAAAGGGAGATCCTGTATACCCTGTGTAATCAGGTAAGTCCTGGAATAAGATGGGGGTGCTTCTTGAAACAAGAGGACTTCTTACAGCCTTGCAAGAGCAAACTTCTATGTTGTGGAAAGGTCCCTGTGCAGGAAAGTGGGGAGCTCTGAAGACCTGAAAGTCATGGTAGGGTGTAGACTTAGATGCCCGTGGTCCAACAACATTGAGGATCTCCCTCCAACATGGATGAGCACAGACAGAGACCCAAGCCTCAGATAACATCACAGTTTTTGCCAATAGACCAACTTTAGCCTCATGAGACTCTGAGCAGGAGTCCATGCACACCTGTACTCAGACTTGACTTGTAGAAACTATAATAGTCTGTTCTTAATTTTTTAAAATTTATTAAAAAGATTTGTTAATTGTATTTAATGTATATGAAGGTTTTGCGAGCATATATGTGTGCCATTTGTGTGCCTGGGCCCTGTGGAGGTCAGAAGAGGGCGTTGATCCCTGGAATAGTAGTTACAGCTGGTTGTAAGCCACTGTGGGCATGTTTCGGAATAGCACCCAAATCCTCTACCAGGGTAATGAGTGTTCTTTACTATTGAGCCATCTCTTTAGCACCCACACAGCTCATTCTTATTCTTGTGTCAGCTAAATTTATAATCATTTCTTTTGTAACAATGGAGAAATGGAGCACACACATGTTGATTCACCAGAAGCATAGTGAAATTTTTCATAGCTGCTTTCTCTTCAAGTTCCCTTGGTATTTTCATTTCCCCAGATCACTGCTGTCCAGACTGCTCATGCTATATAACTGCAATACATCTTTGCAAATTCACTCAGTCATTGAAATAGTTAACCTGAAATTATCCCTTTAACAGGTGAGGAAACACTCAGAACAGTCGACTAGTTTCTTATTGCATTGTTACTAATAAGAAAACATTTTTTTTCATTAATCGGGGCCTCAAACAGTGTTTGGCAAGTGATTTTTTTCACCGAGCTACACACATTTGGAGACCTATTCCAGAGTTCTTCCTACAGTACGATGGAAGGTAGACCAGGGGTTATCTTTGAATTAATTATAGTGGAAGCAGTCTCCTCAGCATCTAAGTCACATGGCTAAGTTGCTGCTTTTTGTGTTTCCAGTAACACCCACTATTTCTTATAGCTAAACCAAAATTGTGATTCTCATAATATCATCTTGGAAGAGTACTTTGTAACTGAATACATAGTCAGTGAATTTTAAAAAATTAATGAATAACTTCATATGAGACTGAACTTCATGTGAAGATGAGCTAGATAATCATAAATGTTAACATGTCTGCAAATTTTAATGTGGCAAAGAAGTGGAGAAGAGGTAGTTAAGAAAGCAGAATGGATTTTATAATATTAAACACCTAAGGGAGATATATTTCTAAGGGGTGTTTATAATTTCTAGTAATGAAGTACCTCTGATGTACTCAGTCCAAGTCAGCAAACAAAATGATCATCAATCAAACAGTGAAAAGCTCTAGCGCAGTAGAATTTTAGGGCTGTGTTTCCATCTAGAACTCTGGCAATGGAACCATCCATCTCCTCTTGTCTCCTATGAAATTCCCACGATAAAGCCAACTGTCTCAGTATTTGGATCATTGCATAAAATGTTGTCCCCAGCCTCAGTTGCCCTTCTACCTCTTCCGAGGGACCCTCAGCAGTGTCCTGGGTTGGAAGGAACCAGAGTCCCAGGCTGAGTGGTGACACCCTCTCACCTTGCTCTGAGCTGTCATCCCCATTGACAGCTACACTTCTCCCAAGGCTCTACTCTTTACTGGTGACAACAATCAGTTGACGTTCCAAAGGGAGTGTCTAGTGTCTCTTCATCCCCAGGGTCAGGCACAGTGCTCTCAGTGCAGCGCAGGGAAGGCATGTGCCTTTCTCCTGGTTATTCCCGGTTACTGTAACTAAATGGCTTAGCTGTGTAGTTAAGGCAAGACTCAGAACATGCCAGTGGGTGGTAGCTGGCTGATGGAAGAGAGCCATCAGGAACCTGCACTCTCCAGGAGTCACTCTCTCTCAAAGGGAATTTTAAAGGATTCAAGTATTTCTTAAATCTAACTTTCTGTGGCATAAAATCATAAAAATACACATCTCTAGAACATTTGCATCCACAAAATTTTTACATATGGGGACAATCTTGAAATTTTCAGTTCATTTATTTTTAATTTATAGAAAGCCACAACCAACATAGAAATTATTAAAGCATAAACGCCAGAACTGACAGGACAGAATAAAGTTCAGGACCAGCTGTCACTCAAAAGAAGCCATCCTGGGCTGAGAGACAGCTCAGCACTGCTCTTGCTGAGGACATAAGTTCTTTCTTGGGCAACTGAGTTGAGTGGCTCACAAACTCCTACATCTCCATCTTTAGGAGACTGGGACCTGAATCTTCTGCCCTCCACTGGCACCTACACACCCCCATACACAAGACTTTAAAAATAAAATAAATCTTAATAAGAATCTGTCCTATAATATTGTTCACTCTGGTTTCATGCTTCACTGTTAGGCAAGTCCCAAACTGGAGTCAATAAATAATAAATAAAGACTCAAGGGTTACCACCAGACAACTCGAGAAGAGAGCACTCAGGAATGGCCCATGTTATCAAAGGAGTCACATGTCCTCTGTGTGTTAGTTTCATCAGGCCTGATTCTGAGTCTAGAACGCTAGAAGTAATAACCGTTCCTTGCTACAATCTGGGTACTGTCTTCCCATAAAACAATACTTTCTCAATTGCACTCCAGCAGCCTGCTCGGAAATGCCAGCTCTGAGGATACTGACGTCATCATCACCATCAAACAAGTAACTTACAGCAGGAATCGGGCAAGTTTGTGGAAACCTTCAAAACAAGGTCACCAGATAGACGTATGACACCCAGCCGAATTTGAATTTTGAAGATGTTTAAGCATTTTTTAGTGTATGCACACATAAAATACTTCATGGACACATATTCAAAGTGTATGTTCTTGGGCTGGGGATGAAACTCAGCAATGAAGCTCTTATCCAGCATGCAGAAAGCCCTGCATTCAATCCTTGGTACCCCGTCTGTCCCCTGCCCCCCCCCCCAAAAAAAAGTTTATTTATTTTTTGTTGTTGTTTGTTTTATCCAGGCGTTGACTTTGTACTTGCAAAATTGGGTAGTCCTACTTCAAAAATCAGAGGATAAATTCACCCTGAGCTTTGCTGGCTGAAAACCTTAATCTTCATGGCACCACTCTGTGAATCACTTGAACAGACAGCAAAGGAGGAAGGAGGCAGGCTTTGTTCAAAGTGCTGTATAGAGACACTATGGGCTGCAACCCAGGATGACAGTCTCTCTCAGCTGCTGTAAAGACACAGATTCACTGGTTCACAGCTCCTGAGCAGAGTGGGAACAGAGCGTTTCTGAAGACACTTGGGACCCCAAACAGGTGAGAGCATGGTGCATTCTCTGAGGAAGGAATGGAGATAAAGAGGGAAAGGTCACACTTGAGCTATATTTTGGAGGGAAAGTGGATTGGATTGACTGCTGGAAAAGAAAGACTCAAAAGGATATCCTAAATCTGTCCTAAGCGCCTGCAGGGAGAATAGCACCATTTACTTCGAAGGAAAATCACTGATCATGTGTTGTTGTAAGGTTGGCTGACATTCGATTTGAGATTCCTTTTAGTCAGTGAAGTAAATCCCTTCAATAAAGAGTGAGATTAAATATGGACCAGTACAGCGCAGAAAGGACTTGGAGGAGAAAGAGGGAATTATAAAGTGGGTTTAATTCAATGGAAATGAGCATTAAGTTAGGAAAGATGTGGGCGTGGGGAATGATGGTGATGGGGCTTCAGCTAACCGTGGGGGGTTCGTGCGAGGGGGGAATTAGTGTGAGGCAGCAGCTGCCACAGGTCTGTCAGACCTCCCGTGCTTACTGAAGGGCTGAGACAGGGAACATTCCTGTGAAGACAGAGAGCCATTGGCAGTGTTAGGGTAGGAGCTGGGTAAATTTCAAATCTGCCTTGCCTTTTCCTGTCATGTCTTCTGCATTTAACACAGCCTGGTCCGTAACAAGTAGTTTGTGAAAGGGGCTTGTGGGAAATGAGTGGATGATTAGATCGTCAGGCTGTATGTATGTAGTAAGACATCAGGTAAGAACTAAGTAACAGTGCTCTTGCATTCCATGCAAGAGCATGGGAGATGCTCAGATGGGAGAGGAAACTTTTTAAAATACAGTGGGGAGGGAGCTGAAGATGTCTTCTACTGCCCAACCCAGTGAGGTGCAGGGGAGAGACAAATCTATCTAAAAGATTAAACACAAATCTAAGCCCTCTAGAAGGTACTGAAGATTTCAACTCATGCTAGATGACTGAATTCAGGAGAGGACTGGATAATGGGATTAGGTAAAAGTTGGCTAAGAAATTTAAATATTAAAAAATCACCTTTATGTATGTATGCGTTTGTAGTCGTTTGTGTACATATATGTGCATTGTGTGTGCATGTGTTGTTCACACAGGTGTGTGTGTGTGTGTGTGTGTGTGTAAAGGTCAGAGGTCAACCTTAGGTGTCATTTTAAAGGATCTATCCACCTTGTTTTTTTCTACAGTCTCTTATTGGACCTAGAGCTCCCATCAGGCCAGGCTGGCCAGAAATTTCTAGAGACCTGCCTGTTTCCACCTCCCCAGTGTTGGGATCACAGCACACACCACCACACCTGGCTTTTTATGTAGATGTAGGGACAGAATGCAGGTCCTTATGTTTGTATGGCAAGCATTTCACCTAGAGAGTTCTCTCTCTAGCCCCTCGAAGCCCCATTTCTCCTCCACTGCTCACGGTACACCACTAATTCATTGAATAATTTGATAGTCAGAAGTTTGTGAAAGCCAGGCATCATGGCACACATCCATACTCCAGAATAGAGGAGGCAGGGCCTAGGCGGCTGTGAGTTCAAGGCAATCCTGGGCCACACAGTTAGACTCTTTTTTTTTTTTTTTTAAAGTTTATGCTTATTTTTCCATGTATGTAATAGTCCTGCTAGAACGTGAATTGATTGTTGGTTTCTGGGGCATGATATTGATATCCAATGGGTAAGTGAATCAAAATCTCCCTTTTCTTTATAATCTGTGGCTATCTCTGGCTAACCTCCATTTCCTGCAAAGCTCAGCTGGTGCCAAACACTTGCATATACGCATGCAGACGTGTGCGTGTGCTGTAGTTTTGTGATCTAAAAGTGACTATTTCTCACTGGCAGAGCAAACCTGAAGGCGCTTTGCTCAGCACACAAAGAGGAACACAGACGGGAAAAGGCCCCGCGGATGTCAGCGAGCCTCGCTGGCACTCACTTGCTGTTGGCCTCAGAGCTCTCCGATTATGCACTCCTTTTATTGGATTGTTATTTTAATGGGACTTTTTAAAGGGCATTTTAATAGCCTCCTTGTTTCAACAGATACACATTGAAAAGCATTTGGAATACCTCCCAGTTGCAACATTTTGATCTTCCCATTTCTTAGAATTCTGACAACCTAGCAGGTAACAGTTACTGTGATATTATGCTGACACATTCCACGGCTGGCAGTTGCTGGATTTGCCCATGCCGCTTGTTGTCCAAATCCCATGGGCCAGAGATTTGTTGCCTTTTCCTATTACCCACCTCTCCTTAGACCTACTCCCTCCTTTTTGTTTTAACTCTTTGATTGGTTACACTACAGTTTTAATTTTTGGTGCATCTAAACTGTACAGTGAATGCCCAGTGTAAAAAGAAACAAGAACTAGCTGTAGAAATTCTTACGTTATGCATTTAACTGTGCTGTATAATTTGAAGAATCACAGATAGCTCATTTAAGGCCCATATATTTATTTTCTTCTCAATGTTCTGAGACATGCCACACTCAGAATGGCCCCTGGACACAGATGGCTAAATTTTCTGAGACGCTCGGCCCCACAGAGAGATTCTGCTGAAGTCACTACGCCATTTGCCTTCTCCCAAACAAGAACTTAAGGAGTGAGAGGAAACTGCTTCAAAAGCTGCCTTCTGAGGGACATATAAGAAGAGCCAGACAAGTGTAAAGCTCCTTAGCACAGATCTGGCTTCTTTCCCAGCAGAGGTCACCTGCTTTCTGTAGAGGAAGCAAAGAGAAGTGAGCTATGGCATTCAATATCACCCTGTTGGCAATGGAACCACCCTCCTCTGTTTTGGTGTTTCAGGCAGCAAGAGGAAAAAGACAAAGAAGAATTTCTTTGTGGGAAATTGGCAAGCTGCTCAGGTGGGCCTGTCTAAGACGACATTTGGTACAACTCAATCCTTCATTTATGCAACAAGGATTTATTGGGAACTAACTCTGAGCCACACATTGAACTGTGAATTCAAAGTACAGAGATACAAATGGGACTTGACCTTAAGCAAGTCAACTTGAAGGAGAGCTAGAGCCATGTCAGTTAAAGATAACCCATCCTAAAAGTACAATCCAAGATCTGTGTGGTCACACCCCAAAAGTAGCAAGGAAGCCTGGCTGGCCCAGCTAGGTGGCTTCTGTGGAGAATAACAACTGAATGCAATAATGTTAATAATGAGGACATGGCCAGTTGATGGAGGCCATCAGGACAGAACACTATGAGGAACACACAAGCAAATCTGTAAGACATTGCATTCTTTGTTTTTTTTCGGTGTGGGAGTTGTGGGCAAAGGGAAATGATGCTGAGGAAGACAGGCACTGAACAGCCCAGAAAACCTGGGGTTTATCACAAAGACCTGTGCTGCCAATGAGCTCTGCTCTAGCCATAGGTAATTTGAAATTTAAATAAAAGTCCTTCAAGACATCAAAATTTAGTTCCTCGGCTGCTCTGGTCAGATTTCATGAGCTTGATAACTATGTGAAGTTGGAGGCTGTCCTGAAAAAGTTCAAACGACAATAATTTTCATTGTTGCATGAAGTTCTACTGGGCAGTCTCAAACCCGTGAGAGATTTTGTTCAGAAAAGTCAGAGTTTGGTCTTAGATTCTCACTCTTGACCTTGGAGCTCAACTTGAAAAGCATATAACAGACATCAATTGTTCATGGAACTTCAGTTCTGGTCAGACAAGACGTGGAAAAGATAGTAAGGAAATAATGTGTCAACATGTGATAAGTGTAACTATAAAAAATAAACCCCCCCAAACCAGGGAGGAGTAAAGGGGTGGTTGATGGGTCACACCTGTAAGTAGGCTGTTCATACATTTGAACAAAGACCTGAAAGACATAAGAATTGAGGAAAGAGAGCTATAGACTACAGGAATGCCAAGAACAAGCCTTCTTGAATGGCCTAACCTATGTCATTGCATTATGAATTAAGATTTCATTTTCTTTAATTCATTGTACCGGTCATAGCACTCTAGAGAGTTAGAACAGATAGGTGATGGATGGATAGATAGATAGATGATAGCTTGATAGATTATAGATAGATGATAGATATATAGTTAGATAGAAGATAGATAGGTAATAGATGAATAGATTGACAGATGGATTGATGTATGTATACATATACATATATGAAGAAGAATGTAAATATGTATGTATGCACATAGAGTCTGCTTCTCCCCTCCCCTGGTTTTTGAGACAAGGTTTCATTATGTAGCCTTGGCCAGCCTGGAACTTGCTGCATAGACCAGAAGACGAGTTTCAAACTCATAGAGATTTGCCTGCCTCTGTCTCCCAAGTGCTGGGATTGAAGGCGTGCACCACCATGCCCAGCAAGAGTCCTCTTTGAAAGGAATTGGTTCACATAATTATTCAAGTATGTGTCTTGACAGTCTAGAATGCAAAGGCAGGTAGGCAAGTGTGTAACTTAAGCAGGAATTAATGTAAGGTCTTGGTGCAGAATCTGTTCTCTGAGAAATTTGAGCTTTTGCTCTTAGGACCTTGAATTGATTAGATGAATCTTAATCACATTACTTATAATTGCTTAAAATAAATGGACTGTATGATAATCGTGTCTGCAAGGTATCTACGCAGTAGCATCTAGGCTCATGTGTATCCAGTAACTGTATGCTATATCCTAACCAAGCTGATGCAAAGATCCTTACTTTTCAGATGAGGAAGTTGAGGTTTATAAAGACCAAAACCTTACACAAAGTTTTTTCATGGAGAAGAGAGACACTAATATACCTTCAATTTACTTGTCAGCAAATTTTTACAACTTTATCAATGTAACCCCCTAAGTTAGGGCACATGCAACTTCTATTTTGTTATGTGTACTAAGTTCAAGATTAAAAGAAAGTAGGTGTGGGTGCACACTTAGCTGGCTTACAGTTGAACTAACCTCTTGAATGGAGCTGAAAGTCCCCTGGAGAGATGCTTTCACTGGGGCCTAGTGTTTGCACATTTCATAGGATCGCAATACGATGATAAGTTAATAGGATAGGTAGAACAGATGAGTCTATTAGAGTGGTTTTTAAAGAATGAAAGATCTGGAATTTTGTCTAATACTTTTTTCTTAGAATTAAGTTTCCTTAAATTCATCTGACCACCCATGTAGTTTCTTGAGACTACACAGAGAGTCATTGTCTATGTCTAAAATGTCACCTTGAATAGATACCAAGGAAAACAGTCCAATTAAGAAAGGTTCTGCTGGAACAAACCTTTTACTCACGGTGTCATTTTAAATAAATTTAATTAACTGTGAGCCATTATTAAGTATAAAATTGAGCTATTTATTACATTAATAACTATCAAGTTAGAATTGTGCTTTACTCTGTCACCACATTTCATGAAATGCTGATATTCCCCCATGAGATAGCTAATCTTGGTTGTCAACTTGACTGCACCTGGAATCAGCTAAAACACTAGCCTCTGGGCACTCCTTTGAGGGATTTTGTTTAGTCAGAATATTTGAAGAGGAAGACCTGCACTAAATGTGGACTGCACCTTCCGGTGGCAGCTGAGACCAAAGACATGGAAGACAGAAACTTTGCTTTTGGCCTGCTTGCCCATGCTCTTGCTGGCTCTTGTCTGTTGCTGCAGCAGTCTTTGACCCATACTAGCACCAGCTTCTACTTTTTCAGTCTTCTAATGTGGACTGAAACCAGCAGCTCTGGAAATCCCCTAAGCCTTTAAATGCCAGATTGGAACTGCTGAGACATCCAGCCCTTCCTTGTGCTGAGCCAGATTCATGGCTTCTCTAGTGTGAGACAACCAGCCAATCTAATACGTGTGTGTGTGTGTGTGTGTGTGTGTGTGTGTGTGTGTGTGTGTAATATATACACACATTATATATAACATATATAGGAATATACACATATAGTACATATAATATACACATATAGGAATATATCTGTATATCCCTATATATGCTTTGAATATATATATATATATATATATATATATATATATTCCTATCAGTTCTGTCCTTTTAGAGAACCCTGACTAATAGAGCACATTGCTACTGCTTTTCATTATCAGTAATATCTTTATACTCCCAAATAGATTTTTCTATCATCTAATATGGGTATGAGAACACTTAACATCTAATTTTCAGCTCCAATCTACTTTTTTATTTAAATGTAGACCTATAAAATATTATCAACTAATTTTACAGAGCCATTTATCTCAAGCCACATGAAACAATTGATACTTTAATAACTGTAATCTGATCCATAGCTTAATATATTCATGAGCACCCCAGTTTAAACTGTTCTGCACCTCTCAATATTGCAAATTATGCAACATTTCATAATTATAAGACCTATTTAGTCAAGAATGAATAACTGTATTTGTTTATCTATGAAAAGAATAAGATTTTTCCTTTTTATCCACTATTAATACTTTCACAAGTTAAATTACACATGTTTTAGCATAAAATACTTCATTATTTTCATGAGTTTACCTCTTTTAACATTTAATTGTTTTTAATTGCATGTATATGTATGGGGTTTCGGTAGGTGCATGCCTGGATATGGGGTCATCCACTGGGCATGGGCAACCTACAGCAATTAACCTTTACCCTGATGAACCATCTTGTTGGCCTCCAGTGATTTCATTATAGTGAAGACATAACTCTTGAGTTAGTTAATGTACAGTCTAAGAGTTTATCCAAAGTAGACACATGGAAGTTAGACGTCCAACATTTAAAAATGAATTTATGTTGCCTTCTTACTTCAACAGCAGTGGTGGGTAGATAGTATTGAGTCAGTTTTCTTTCTGTTGCTAACATTATAAACATTTCTGAACTGGTATGCAGATCTGAACTGGTATTTGGATCTAGGATCCAAATTTACTATGGAGAACTCTGAAATAATTCTTCCAAAGATGGCTAAAACTTTTAGTCTTAATGCTCAACAAATTCTTAATTTATATTTGAAACCTAATAACTTTTTCAATCCTTTTCCTTACACATTTCTGGTGTATTGATTCATATTTTCCACTGTATTGCAGTAATTTTCTTCACTTATATCATTAAGTAGTTTTCCTAGTATTTTGTGGTTCTTTCCTTCAAGGTGATCTACAGTATGCACATTGGATTTTCTTTGCTTCTCCATTACTGTCTATTTTCTTCACTAGCTGATACTTAAAATATTTAAATCATTTTCATTTTTTTATTGTTGACTGTAACTCAGATGCATCTTTACCTAGGAAAAGCCTGCTTTGCTGACATCTCCTAAGAACTGTATTCTGTTTTCTCTGGTATTCAGAGTTGTATTATGCATGGTTTCCCACATCATGTGGAGGAAGACATTGAAGTGTTTCTTTATGCCCCAGTACTTACTGAATCTCCCTACTCTTATATTTCATATACCTAACCAAGCCAAACATTTTTCTTTAACTCTGAATGTTCTTTTCAATCTTACCTTTTCACTCTATCTGTTTGTTTTTACAGTACTCTTACTGGATATGTTATATGGATATGATGTGTTAAGATTTTCCAGTATATAATCTCCCCTTCTTATTTTTATTTCTCTTTATTTGTCATTCTTTACAATTTTCTTGCCAGTATATATTCTCATAGGGCCACTCTAAACACTTCTTGATAGCTTTGAAATCAAAAAATAGGAAATAATCATTATCTCATTTCTTTCCTCTAACAAAGTTTCTCAGCTCATCTAAATCAATTTTCCAATAGCTCCAAAACCAAAAACCTATTGTCAAGAATAATATCAATTATTACTACTAGTTTAACATATTACTGTTATATAAACAGTAAATCAATGAATATTACACCACAGGATATGAACAACCTTTGAATTCTTGATTTGTACCATCTAGAAACTTGAATATTCTATAAACATCTGCACTGAAGGTGATTTTCTTCCTTAGTTAATTCCATTAACAAATATAATTTGTGACCTTCATGGATTATCACATTGACAAAGGTTAAACATATTGGCATTTCCATTTGTCTTCATATAATTATTCCAGGTTGAGTAAGTTTTGAATATTCTTATCTTAATAACTGGGTGCCTTAGTTTCTTCTCCAGTTACTGTGAAAAAACAGTCTGACAAGCAACTTAAAGGAGAAAGGGTTATCCTGGTTCATAACTCAAGGGACAGTCCATCATGGGAGGGGAATCAAGACAACAGGAATTTCAGGCAGCTGCTCACAAACATCCACAGCCAGGGGCAGGAAAAGGATGAATGCAGCCTAATCGCCCTCTGCTAGCTTTCTCACTTCATGCAGTTCACGACATACCGCCTAGGGAATGGTACCTCCCACAGTAAAGATGAGCCTTCATCTGTCAATTAAATGTCATCAAGACAATCTCCCACAGGAGTGCCAAAAGGCACATCTCTTGGGTGGTTCTAGAGGCTGTCAAGTTGTCAACTAACCCTAACCATCAGAATGGCTTCAAATACTTCCAAGTTATTTGATTATCTTTTGATTTATGAGATTTTAGACATACAAAGTCACACACATAGCCATTTTACATTTATCATATTTCAATTTTTTTAATCCTCCCCTATTTACTTATGGATTGAGCAAATATATGTTTCTACTTTACATGTCTCTGTTTGTTACATTACCACTATCATTTACTTGAACTAATTTTAACATTTAGAGGCATTTATAATCTAAATTTATTCTTTCAACTAAATAAAATGCAATTTTTCATAACATGAAATTTTTGCACAATTCATTCATTATGGATTTGACATGCTTCTTTTAAAAATAAAAGTTAATTATGTATGCATGCATGTGTGTATGCATTTACACACACAAAAATTAACCTCTGTTTTTTTAAACAACTGTGGAGACAGTTCTACACAAATTTAATTATTAATACTTCATGATATGTTTTCATAGTCAGTATGCAATTGGCCAAATATCTTCCCAAATATTCTGTCTCACTATTATTCTTTAAAAAAAAATTGATTGTTTTTTAAAAATTTCATCCATAGATACAATTATCTCACTCTCTAAGAAACATCCTTTTGAGTTATTTTTAATGGTTTTGGGTCATCATCATAATGCATATTTTGTGAACAAAGCACAGTATCTGTTATATATTCAGTGCTTTCACGGTAAGCAACAAACCTTTTATCATATTATGATACCATGGTACCCTCTGGACACTTGTATGTAAACTAATATTGTGGGATGTCTCACCCACAAATTATGTCTTGTTGAAGATTGTTTGAGAAACATGAACTATTTTATTCATCTTTTGGAGACCCACAATGACCATGAACATATACAAACAGAATAAATTACAGAGTAAATAAATTTATGAAATGTTAAGTCAGTGCTCCCCAATTTTTTACTTAATAGTTATTAGCAAAGCAGCAAAATGGCTGCCATGACTTTTCTGTTCTAAGCTCACTATTTCCTTTGGCTGCTCTAAGGTCCTTTTCATCACCCTTGTCTGCATTACAAATAATGCTCAGATAAATTGTAATGCATAGGAGTGTCTCTAGTTGGCAAAGACGAATAGTTAGAGGCAGGGCAGAGATGCTCAATTTGCGTTATGTCAGATCCATCAGTGAGGTTTCCATTCCTTCATGTCGAGGAGCTAATGGAGTGACTGCAGCTGAGGGAAGGAGAAGCTGGACAGGGTGTCTGAGGCTTCTGGGAAGCCGTCTTTGCAGTTAGTCTGCAACCTGCAGAAAGTGGGTCATTTCACCACTGAGGTGTGGCTCTGGGTGGCACTTCAGAGACACTGTGGTGAGGGAACAGACCCTCGTTCATCCTGAGGAAGACAGTGCTTTTCCTCCCCTGTGATAGATTCATCCTGCCCCAGCAGTCCTTCTGGTTAGGCGTGACTTCCTAAGGGATTTTCTCTGGATTCGCAGAGAGTTTCCTGCATCCCAAGGAAAGCCTGACTCACCCACAGTCCTGTCAGGGTGTGGTTAGTATGACTTGGATGCAGCTTACACTTGGATGAACTTATATGACAGTAGTTTAAGGCAGCTTAAATCAGCTGCCTTCAGGAGACATAGAAGGCCAGGACATGGAAGCGGCCCCATGGATGTGCTAAAAGGGACAGTTGAACCTTCTCTCAGCGTCTTCTTGGTGGTCCCATTGGATGACATGGAGCTTGGAAAATATCTTTTACTCTACAACTTCCTATTTCCCTCAGTAGCCTCTCCAACCTGTTCAGTTCTCCAGATAGCCTGAAAGCTAATACCTTCATAGAACTCACAGTGCTTCAAACAATTGGATCCCAGCCTAGAGCCGGCTCCTCAACTTTACATCGTAGTAGTCTGGCACAAAAATACAACAGTTTCTTCCTTTTAATGTCATATATTGTGTTCTTTATCACTTAAGATTCACTAGCAATCTTTTTCTATTTCATGCCACCCCTGGAAGAGGAATGTGAAGCCCTACACAGTGTCACTCATGTGCCAACACAAACACATATCTAATTTCTGTAAACAAGCTGAGTGATGGGGCTGTCTACTCCATAAGTAGCCTCAAGGAAGCCAAGAGTTTGTTTGCTATTCCCTAAAGCAAACAGTAGCCAGACGCCTGATAAAGAGACCATTACTGGGGCTGGTCAGGGAAATGAGTTAGAGAGTCACAGAGAGGAAGAAAAGAAACAGAGAAACAATTTACCAGGATGTTGGAATCCAGGTCAAACTCTTAACAGACAACTGATTTACTCCATCCTCAGTGGCCTATGGCAGAACAGCAAGAGTGCTTACTCCCCAGGAATGCCCTAAGATTGATGTATACAGGCCATTATCATGTTCAAGGGTATTATATTATAAATAATATACTGTATTATAAATGCAGCAACAGCTGTGGCCTAACAGAGGTCACTGAAATTGGAAATGTGATGTTCATGAACAGTTTCCAGATAAAGAATCCATAATGTTCACCAAGTTTTCCAAATAATCTTATGCTCCCATGGGATACTAGAAAGCCTTTTGAAAGTATCGAGAATACCCCATTAAAAGGCAATCTTCTAAACAAATCAATGTTTCCAAAGCTGCCAAGACAACAGTTTCCAAGTTGTCATACTTGGTGAGAATGTACACAGTAGTTTGCACTAATTTAAGTATCATGTCCTTCTTAACTAATTTAACTAGCACCCTTCCACTCTTCAAAACTCAGTCTATCCCCTTCAGTGAGTCAACTTACTGATGACGTAGGTACCATCTACAGCATCTCTCCTTGCCGAGCACATCCAGTTTCCTCAGCTTGCTAAAAAACAGGGTGTTGATCCTGCAGCTTCCTTCAATATTCTCACCCGCTCTGTACAAGGTCATCAAGAAACAAATATTTATCACCAATAATGACTTTTATAGAGGTACATTTGTATGTAGAATATGATGGGGTTTTTGGTAAGACCCTTGCCTTGCCTTGGACTATGCACTGTGCATTTCACAGCCTCCATCATAGGACAAATACTTCATAAAAGAAAGAAGACGATAGATTAAACTGGTAAGCCCATGGAGAAACAAACCCAGCGTCGAGGATAGCACAGCTTCCAAACAGTGCGTTGTTCCTTGGGACACATTTTCATCAGGATGCTGAAGCTGGAGTTAAAAGGATTAGCCACTGCTAGAGTCTACCTGAGAAAGAAGAAGTCCAGATCCCACTTGCATTAGTCAGCCTCTTCTGGCCCTCCATGAAGCTCCTCACACACTGAGTTGAACACTAATCGAAGTCTCTCGGGAGCACCCACAGTAACCAGAATAAGAGAGGAAAGAACCTAAAAATGCAAAGAAATACAGCAGCGCAGAGAGCGGATTCTCTAACGTGGCGGCAGTGTTGGGAGAACAGGCCGTGTGCTTGCGCAAGGCAACCACACAGAGCCACCAGAGCTGTTGATGGATAAGCTGTGTCTGAAACCTCTGCCCTCTCAAGAACTGTGTCAGCAGCACCGAGCGACTCATTTGGTGCATGTCTGTCTTCAAACTGCTCCAAGCAAAATGCTGATAAGCACAACTTAACTGGAGGAAGAAGCTATATGCATTTTTCATTTAAACACAGCACAAGTGGGAAACCACAGGGCACACACAACTGAGGGAGCAGGAGACAGATATGCTTAGGAGAAGCCAAACAAGCTTGCTGGCTTGGTGATACAAATCCTAGGCAGGGCACAGAGTCTAAGGAAAAGAGGGGGAGGCATTGGGAGTGGAGGTGAGTCGCTGCTGGAAAATCAAACTGTTGCTATTTTTCTCCCATAAAAGAACATTTCTGCTCAATGTCTATAGACATTAACTGAAGTGAAAGTCCTAATGGCTGCCTTTGGGCCAATGTCTTTACATGAAACAGAATCAGGTTAAGAATGAGGCTATGTGAGTCCTACTGTGTCCTTAACAAAGCGAGGAGTGGGGCCAGCTATGTTCTGAGCAGACAACAGAATCTGGGAGACCAGCGTCAGCCTTAAAGTGGGTGAGAAACAGAACACACACCATCCTGTGTAACAAGGGAGATGAAGCACTCTCGCCTTCTTCAACTGTAATTCAGAGTTAGGGTTCCATGTGGTGTTAGCAAGTCATATGTAGGAGATCCTTTACTTCCTTTGAAGCTTGAACATACATCCAGATGGGCACACTAAGGAAGCAAGCTCAAAGCAAGAATTTACTCCATATACTTCAATAAATTTCCCAGTGTATGTTAAACAAAAATACTGCTTCTACTAAAATTATATAAATATATCCGTACAAATACATATAGCACATACTACATGAAGGACGTACTGTGGAGACAATATAGAGAGATTAGATGGTACATCCCATATTGTTAAGAACCACAATGCAATTATTCCTCACAGACTGCAAGTAATACTACTGAAACAAAAATCTATCTCATCATAAAAACCTCTTTCTCTTTATCAAACATAATATTTATTCACAATTCCTGACACATAAAACTTATATTGGGACATGTTAGTATAGAAAAGTACTTCATAATCATAAATGAAAATCATGAAACAAAACAAAATATACAGTAAAAACAAAAAGTTTCAGAACAGTATGTGAACCATGATCCTATTAATGTAGGGTGATTAATATATTTTGGATAAAATTTTTAAACACAGAATATTATTTTCTTTGGCATGTTTAGAGTGTGACCCATTTTCTAAAGTTTTCAATCGTTTACATTTCTGTTAGGGTTCTAACTGTAGCCCAACACCTTCAGTGAGTGACAGCCGGCCTTGCTAAGCCAGCGTTGAACGTTGAAGATTGCATGTCTTGAGAAGTGCCTCAGGCTCTTATTTCTATACCTAATTGGTGCACCTGAAAATGTCTATTGGCCTGAGCTTTGAGGCACCTCCTTAATTAGTGGTGTATGACACAGGGACCCAGGTGAGAGCCACAGGTTCCTCTGCTTTCCCCAAGCACCAACTTCGGGTTCACCCAATATGTTGAGTGTGTGATGAGTGTCTCTTCCCTTCTCTTCCCACCAAAGCTGGTGGACAGAGGAGAACTCAGCAGATAACACCCTCCCTCCAGAGGGAGCCGGGAAAGGGGTGTGGTTCTTAATCACTATACCCCTCCCCATTTATGGACCCAGAACCAGGTGTGCATAAGGTTCACAAAAAGCAGAGAAGTGAGGGGTTGGCAAAGCTCACAAGACGTGTAGTGCCTCAAAGTGCACACATGTAAGCTATCCACACAGGATATGTCTCTGAGGCCTGGAATGTCAAGGAGGTGAGAACTCTTGGAGAATTAGAGAGTAATGTTGGACCCCAAAGACCAAGTTGGAGAGGTAAAGTAGCAAGTGTGTGTGTGTGTGTGTGTGTGTGTGTGTGTGTGTGTGTGTGTGTGTCTGTGTCTGTGTGTGTGTGTGTGCCTGTGTCTGTGTGTCTGTGCCTATGTGTGTGTATCTGTGTGTCTGTGCCTGTGTGTGTGTCTGTGTGCCTGTGTGTCTGTGTGTCTGTGCCTGTGTGTATGTGTGTATCTGTGTGTCTGTGTGTCTGTGTGTCTGTGTGCCTATGTTCCTGGGAAAAGCACTCATAAAGCATATAGACAGAGAAAGATATCTGACCAAGCACAGATCCTAAGTAAGAGGAGGCCTGCTTTCTGGTTAGCTAGATGGCTTATATAGAGGAAAAGTTAAAAAATAAATAAAACAGTATATAATTGAGTTCTGACTGCCTGGATAGAGTCTGGCACGGAGCCTGGAAAATAGGCACTTAATACGTGTTTATTGAATTTAATTAGATCTATAAGCCATCAGAGGGCTAGACAGGAGAACTCTGCCGAGTTAGACAGGAAATGAGGATTCTTAATAGGCAACCACACACCAAAACAATGGCAGAGGTGGGGAAATGAGCCTTTGGAAAGTTGGAGAGAGGACAATCCGAACGTTTGAAATAACGGAAAGCTAGCAGTTACCATTAATAGACAATGTGAGCCTTTATCTTCTAAGAAGGTAAATGACCACAAGAGTAAGGCCTCAGGGTCGTGGCTCCTGGTCAGAAAGATGAGAGCTGTGTGAGGCAAAGTGACAAAGAGTCACATTTGTCCCATGCTAAGCATGACACCATCACCTTACAGAAGGTGATAGGTCTGATGGCCTGCTCAGTGTGAAAGCTAGAAGAACCACGCTTGAGATTCTGAAAGCAATTCCTTTACTCTCAGAATCTGTTTGGATATTCTACCCATCTTAAGAAATACATTATGGTGACTGTAATATAATTTTATCCACATACTATAATGAAAAGGAATACACAATTTTACTTGGCACACTTTAAACTATTAACTGAAGTGAAACTAAAAATTGTCTGTGTGTGTCTGTGCATACACAGGTGTGTTAGTACTTGGAGACTCCTGTGTAATATATGAAGTCTAGCTGAATATATGAACTTTAAGGTTGGAGAGCACTGATCTGGAGAGGCAAAATGATGGAGAACACATTGCTGCAGTGTTCACATCATTACAGTGATGAGGGCGAAGAAGACAAGACGGTGGTGTGTGTCAAGATGGATAATGAGTCTTCTCCACAGGAATTTTCATGTTCTGGTGTTCATATTCCCAACATCTAATGAGCCTGACCCCAGGACAACCCCCATTATATGGTCAGAGTCTTGTACGCATCAACTTCCTGCTTAAATATCAATGCACAGTTCAGTTTCCTTGACTGTAAACACCAAAGGTCTTAGTGCATTACGTCAGAGGTGCGAAGACAGCACTACCTAACATGTAACTCAGGTCCTCTCTTCATCACAGAGGCACAAACACAGAGCCGAAAGCAGAGCTCACTTCTGTCATGGGTTAGAAGTTACATGTCAGTTGTATGAGTCAGTATGATGTTAGGCCAGCTAGTCGTGTTCTTTTATGTATGTGCTCCCTGCTTGACTGAGAAAGCAGAGCCTAAGGAACATGGCTCTATACATTTTGGCTAACGTAAGCACAATGCTAGAAGAATGTGGTCGTGGATCTTTGCTTCTCGTTATTGTTTACAATGGAGATCTAAAGAACATTTTTGAACCGTGGCTTATGTAAGCTGGGCTATTCATTAGTCATGGAGTGCTATAAACTCAAAGGAAAAAATTCCGATTAGGAGTAGAGGAAGAGAAAGCTTGCTTATATTTTCTATTACACTTTTCTTAGATTAATATGCCATTCTCCCTTTCTTCATATAATATAATCCAGGCCCTTCACATTCCAACACGATTTGTACACATTGAATTTCACCCTTCATTTCATTTCATCAAGGCATTTTTGATTCTGAAATAATGACTCTAGATAAGAAAATTCCCCTGAAACAGGCCCACACCACACATTCTGGCAGGGCCTCTCCAGGGCAGAGTAGGACTTAGTATCAAGACTTGTTTTCCTCCCAAAGACAGATACCACCAATGTTACCCTGCCTTTGCAATGGAAATCATCGCGTGGCCACGGAAGCCAGCCACAGAGGATTTGGCAAAGCACTGCAACCTCTGCTCTCTCTTCACCAGCGAGAACGCTACCACAGTTTTCCATCTGTTGGTGACCTCCATCCCAGATTACCTCAATGCTCTTTCTCAGGGCTCTGGCTGAGGACCTCCCAGAAGCTCCAGCTGCTGGTACAGAATGCATTGGTTGTCTAGCTGGTAACAGTCATGCGACATGACTGAAGCTCTGGGGCCCCATGTGGCTGGCTGTCCCAAGCCCTTCCACCAGCCAGAGTTACAGGTTTTTGGAAAACACGTTGAGCCCATTCATGCATTGTACGTTTTGAGCATTCACAGAAGTCCACCATTTCTAAGCAAGGAAGAGGATTAGATGTAACTACAGGGAGAATGGACAGATTCTAAGGGAGCTTGGATGAGTCATAAAGCAGTGACTGGTTAGAAATGATTGAGTTAGAAAGCAGTCTGAAGGCATGGTTCTCTCTGAAAATTGGCCATAGACTCTCACAAGCCTGTCAGTGGAGGCTGGAGATTCCACAAGATGGTCCCTCAGTCTTGGACCCTCCAGCACAATATGACTAAGATTTTGAAGACAATGAGCACAAAACAGTACTCTTGAGTCGTTGTGCTTCTGGTCATCACTGGTAGCTAGGGTTGCTAAAGTTGTTGTTGTCCACCATCCCAGACCAATGGACTATGGCAACCTGATAAGAAATACCAAAATACAATGTCATCATTATGAAACCTTTTATTCTCAAAGTTTGTTTCTATAAAGTTCTTGCTTGTGAAGTGGAGGCAGATATTCCAGTGTTCCAGTCACAACATGGATAGCGCTGATGTCATCGGCCATCACGTCACTTCATGTTCATCCAAAAGTCTTGGATTATTCCAAAATGGATGTTAGGAAGCAATCTGGAAAGTGTAATTGAGAAGAATCGAACTAATTCTGTTATTTCACTATGTGAAAGTTTGCTAAGGTTTACTTCACTCAGGCCCATCATGGTGATGGCCCTCTTCTCGGAGAAATCAGTTAGGATTACTATCAGCAAAACTGAATTGCACTGAGAGACAAGCACCCATATGCCAACAGGAGGGCCAGCATTGGGGCTGCAACCAAAGATCATAGAGTTGATAGAAAGACTTCACCTGGCACTAAGGGGAAACTACCCGAGAAATAATATAGTCTTGTCTTCTGAATCAATGACTGTAAGTCAAGTAAGCTCAACAACATGGAAAGTGTAGTTAGTTAGCTCTGTTCACGTGACTAGTGTTTTATGCTCCTACAGATAGTCTGGAGTAAAGGTTATTGTTCATTGGTCAGTGATTCCTGGGAGATTTATGAAAAAGGAATCAAAGACAACTGGGGATATTGAGTGGAAATAATAAAATAAAAAAGTGTCTGCTACATAAAATAATAAAATAAAAAATTTAAAGCTTTTTTTTTAAAAAAGATATATTGCCACAAATGTCACATACAAGATGTGCTTTGATGTCGGGAACTATTTATCCCCAAGGCTCTTAATCCATTCGTGGGGTTTGGGCCCTACCTCCTCATCACTCCCTCTGTATAACACCCCAGTGTGTCCCCACACTGCCGTCAGCCTGTAATCAGGTATTCAGTGACAACTCCAGGAGTTACGGTGAGGGTGATGATTCTGCCAGTGGTCTCAGCACCCTCAGGATTCTGCCTCTCTGGCAACGACACTTCCACACCAGGGTCCGTTTCCCTCGCATTCGCTTGCATCTAAGCATCCTTCCCAGTCAGCACACAACGAATGTCGCATTGGCTTTTCTAGATCTTTTCATAATGTTCCATGTTGACTGAGATTTTTAAAAGGTCCGGAGATAAGCATCAGTCCATAGTTTGGTAATTATCTGAGGCAAAGATAGAAGGGAAATACAAGAGAGATCCCCGCCCACATATAAAGTGAAATGCAGACTTTGTGAAAAAAATGTTAGCAAGCCTAACCTTAGCTTCTCCTCTCATTGTTTCTGTAACTTATTTCCGAACACTGCGGAGAACAGTGACTGCTGCATTCACTCACAGCCTTGTTCCACTTAACATGAAGGTGAAAACCTCATCCTTTCCTTCCTTCCCTCCCTCCCTCCTTCCCTCCCTCCCTCCTCCTTCCTCCCCTCCCTCTCTCCCCCTTCCCTC
>CABHPQ010146090.1:0-42313 GCA_902168405.1 Peromyscus aztecus
CTATAGCATCATGCCATCGGAGTGTTAGATGTCCATCCTGTTATGGGGTCCAGATGAGGGCATTACACCTTTTCCTCCATCTGGTATCTCCTATAAGCTCTTTAATCTGGCATCCCTGATAATGATTTTTCATGCTCTCTCGTGCCCTGCAGCTTCAAGACTCACTAGTAGACACATGTCTCCCTTTCTGTTTCTAGAAATAAGCCATATATCAGTCTGTGCTGAATGAGTGGTACTGTAGACTCTCAAAGACCATCCTTCCTCCAGCAAGGCTTCATTTCCTAAGTTCCATAACCTTCCCAAACAGTGCCACGGAGTGTTCAAATATGGGAGCCCGTGAGAGACATTTCTCATTCAAACCACTACAGTATCCTATAAGCCACTGAGACAAATTGGGAGCATATGAGCACATATAAACCACACGAAGAAGGCGAGGCCTGAGAACTTATCACAGCAGACTGAGGAAAGAGTGCAACATCCTCGCTTCGATGGATGTTGCCGTAGAGTTCCAAGTGAGGATGGCCCCACCGACTCCTCATCTGACTGCCTGGTGTGTACACCAAAGGATGGACAGGCAGAGGACTTCTGATTACCACAGACTGCATGAAGCTCAGCTGGGTCCCCGCTGCAGATACAGCCTATTTGAACTGCTGTCTGTCCATCCGCCTGGACCGGATCCTGCCCTTTGCTTCTAGGGCCTTCCTAGTCCTATACCTCACTTTTGCAGCTCAGTTTGACCCCAAAACTTGCCTCAAGCTGTGACGCTCTGACTGGACTCTGTAGTAGTGTCTTCAACAGTCCTCCAGCAGGGTACTTGGTACATTCCTCCAGCGATCCTTCTACCATCCCTCCCCGCTTCCTGCACCTGTCTCTTGGGCCTCTTGGGAGGATTTTGTTGTATTGTTTACTTGCTTTTGAAACAGGGTTTCATACATCCCAGGCTGGTTTCTATAGTTTTGCAACAGATGATGACCTTGAACTTCTGATCAACCTGCTTCTACCTCCAGAACTCCCGCTATGCAGTCTGTTTTGCCTTTTGTGGTGTTCTGTAACCTACAGTCACACACACACACACACACACACACACACACACACACACACACACACATTTACTGTGTGATGTATAATGTGTAATTGAGAGTTAATGTTAGTAGTCAACTTTGCTTGGAAGAGAGAGAGAGGGGGGAAGAGAGAGAGAGAGAGAGAGAGAGAGAGAGAGAGAGAGAGAGAGCCTGCATTTGCTTTGGCTGGTAATCAAGAGAGTTGGGACTCCAAGGCAAATTGCTGCCAAAGAAACTGCTGTGCCTTGTGAATTTATTGCTATTCAATAAATCCTGACACTGTGGAAAGACACAAGGGTATTTGTCTCTGTTTCTGACACAGTAAGCTCACGACAGTGATAAACTTACCAAGTAGCCAAATCTCGGGGAGAATCTGAGCTTGCGTTAGGAATCCCAGCAGCCACTCAAATCTGCCCCCATCCCCACTCCCTGGGCACATCTGTGGACTCTATGAAGAAAAAGAGCTGTGTAAGTCTATATAACTCAGGGAACCATGAGCAGGGAAGTATGCCAGGGGACAAGTCACTCTCCCCTGCCTGCTATGGGGGATTCTTGTGGGACTCTAATGGACTACCAGGAATCAGCAGCTGGGACCCAGAGCTGTAGCAATGCCCAGGGGCAGAATTTCAGGACTTTAAACATCACCAGTGTCTTCCAGAAGACACTGTGAGCATGTAGGGCACGCTTTGTGGTCTCCAAGGGCATTCCGGGTGATAGCAAGGCATTTAGAAGCCCTAAGTTGTCCGCATTGACACAATGCTTGTTTTTCATGGTCAGCTTGATGCTGTGGGATGTTCTGTATGGCAAATGTGTTGCTCTGATTGGTTAATAAATAAAACACTGATTGGCCAGTGGCTAGGCAGGAAGTATAGGCGGGACTAACAGAGAGGAGAAAAGAGCAGGAAGGTGGAAGGAGACACTGCCAGCCGCCGCCAGGACAAGCAGCATGTAAAGATGCCGGTAAGCCACAAGCCACATGGCAAGGTATAGATTTATGGAAATGGATTAATTTAAGATATAAGGACAGTTAGCAAGAAGCCTGCCACGGCCATACAGTTTGTAAGCAATATAAGTCTCTGTGTTTACTTGGTTGGGTCTGAGCAGCTGTGGGACTGGCAGGTGAGAGAGATTTGTCCTGACTGTGGGCCAGGCAGGAAAACTCTAGCTACAGCTTGACACAGTCTGGAGTCACCTAGGAAGGCAGTCCCTTTGAGGGACTGTCTAGATGATGTGGGCATGTCTGTGGGGGGATTGCCTTGACTGGTGAGGAGGTCTACCCACTCTCCGTGGCACCGTTCTCTGAGCAAGAGATCCTGGATTGTATAAGAGTAAGAGAAGCGATCAATCTCTTAAAAATAAAAACTCTTCAAGTCATGATTCTTCCTCTTTGATTTGAGAGCCTGTGAATTTTCAAAGTTTTTTTTTTGGAATCACCTCAGCATTTGCAATATTACCAAAAAAAAAAAAAAAAAAAAAAGGAAACATCTGGATCCGAGGGGTGTCTTGTATTAGGTACTTCTGATAGCTGAGGAGGAACTTGCAGCTCAGCGCTCCCTTACTTACAAAGCTGACCATCATTTGGACTTCAAGACAGTAAGATCTTCACCATCCATGATGCAACTCGCTCCTAAGGGGCGATGTGTTCTCTTGCATGTGATCACTCAACTGTATAACACACACACTCTCACATACACATTTGTGTGTATATATACATATATATGTATTGTGTATTACATATGTGTGTAATACATATTATATATATTGTTATATATTACATATAAATGTAAAACACAAATACATGTATATATTATGTGCATCATGGTGTAAAATAGAGTGGGGATTGTGAAGCATACTAAAGCTGTCCCTATATCTCCCTCAGAACCAGACATTCACTTTCTTTTTTTTTTCCAAGACAGGGTTTCCCTTTGTTGTTTTGGTGCCTATCCTGGATCCTGCTCTGTAGACCAGGCTGGCCTTGAACTCACAGAGATCCTCCTGGCTCTGCCTCCCGAGTGCTGGGATTAAAGGCGTGTGCCACCACCACCCGGCAACATTCACGTTCATACATATTATGCCCAGTTGATCCTCCTTGTGCTCAGACTCTGTGTCTGTACATTGGCCTTCCGGAGAAAATGACCCCCCTCTGCCATGACATCCCACGGAAACAAAACTGAGGATGGTCATTTTGGAGTTAGCCACCACAGGCTCACTGCTAGGGGAGGAGAAAGAAAAGGTACTCGCTCAATTTATCAGAAAAACGACAAAAATAGACTTCACTTCAAAGAATATTTTTGAAACCACATTAGCAAACCTAGATTTCTAGGTACTTTTCATGCCCTCCAAGCACCCTGTGCCAGCTGCCTGGCGCCTTCTCAGTCTGCATTACCCTACCCCTGAGCCCACGTCCTCAAATCTGTTTCCCAGAGTTCACTAATGAGAGATGGAATTGTAGATGTAACCAACTGTCTTATAAATAAGAAACACAGAACCAATGCAAAGAACAAAGCCAAGAGGTCAGAGCTAAGAGCTAAAACCTTACCCTTCCTCCTGCAGTGGTCCTACCGAAGCAGCCGGTACTTCCCGTGTTAAAGTCTTTATATAGTCTCTGTTCTGCCTTCTCATTGGTTGTAAACCCAACCACAGGACTGCCTCATTACGGCCTGTCTGTATAGACCTCCAGGTGTTCTATGGTTGGTAATGAGATTAAAGGCATGTGTATCCAATGCTGGCTGTATCCCTGAACACACAGAGACTTACCTAGCTCTGTCTACCAAGTGCTGTGATCACAAGCGTACACCACCACTGCCCTGCTTTCCTATGGCTTGCTAATAGCTCTGACCCCCAGGCAACTTTATTTATTAACAAATAACATTTTGGTACAAAAGAAAATATCACCGTATGGAATGGTGAGGGCAGCTTTTTTTTTTCTCACTTTCTAATGCTTCTCCTCATGGCCATACCCAAGAGCTTGTCACCAATAAGCTTTCCAGTCCTAAGGAGGGAACAAAAAAAAAATTCAAATTCTTTTTCACACTTACGTAATCCTCGTTTCCAGTAATCCTTCACGTGTATGAGGGTAAAGGGGAATAAGAGTACTTTGCCCCCTGCCCGACTTGAGAGTTTCTCAGAATTTATGAGTAAAATTATGGGAAGGCGACATGACTGGGGAGGAATACCCCCACAAAGAAAGAAGTCATTCCTTAGCCCCTTCCCTTCCCCAGGGCGTCTTGCTGAGGAATTGTGTAGAGAGCTTAAGACCGTTCCTCCTGAATGAGACCTCAGAAATCCAGAGCCCCGCCCCGCCGAGGTGTGTGGCTCTGTGTTCACTCAGGGAGAGAGGGAGAGACAGAGAGAGATGAAAAAAACTGTTTATCTTCTCACAGACACTCCACCATCTGGGGTGGTACCCGGCATGAGACATCTGAGGCGCAGCCCTTGTTTCCCAGAGTACATCACGCTGGCCCTCTGAGAGTCTCTCTTCGGAAACTCTTATTTATGACCTGTGTATGTGTAGAAACAATAAACATGGGTGCATGTCTGGGAGTGGGAGAGCCGGGGAGCCTAGGAAATGGGCTCCCCCAGCTTTGTGTGAGAAGAGGCAGCCCTCCCCCGACCGATTCCGGCCCCTTTTTCTTCCAGCCAGAGTGCAACTGCCAGCTGAGCCCTGGCACCTTGTTGGACTGTGCGAAGTCGGGAAAGAGATCTCTCAATTATCTTCAAATTAACTGCCTCTTGCCATTACCAACTCCCCGAGGACCAATCAGAGAGCGTGTTTGCAGAGCCGGGCGTCAGCCTGCCACTTCATCCACTCTCTGGGATCCAGTCCCAGCCACCCCCTCCCAGGCACGCACCCAGCCAAAGTCATCTGCCGCCGCTGCCATTTCTCATGACAAACTTCAGTGCTTTAATTAGGAAGCACCCGCGTGTCCACTCTTCACAAACACCATATGGTGCCTGGTGCGAAATATGTTTCATTTTCACGAAGGCGAAGCCTTAGGAAAGGGCAGCAATTTTGAATATCAATTGTTGTTCCCACACTGGCAAAGAATGAATTTTCTGTGCTTCAAAAGAGACCACAGTGTTGAAAAGAACGAGGGGGTTTTTCTCCATCTGACAAAAACTTGGAAGAAAAGCATTTTGTGTGAGAAGAAAGTGGAATTCGACTTCTAAGGATCAGAAATTCAAAGCCCTTTAGAAGTAAATTCCAAGAATCTTCCAAGGATTGTAAAGATTTAAGATAAGAGATGTCCTGTGTTCAGTTTTCCATTTTTAACAAAGCGATGGAATACCGGCTCTTAAAGAACACACTGAGTATTCCGGCAATCTGGGGCTAGACTTAACCACCCAGCCCACCACCACCACCACCCTCGTCCCCACCCCAACCCCACCCCAACCCCACCCCCTCCTCTTGCCAAAAATGCCTTCTGCTGCTCAGGAGAACAGCTTCTCAAGGGTGTATGTATAACTACTTTGCGTCCTGGAAAGCTGGGAACTGACGACTAGGGAAATGTGGTCCAATGGGAAACAGTCTTCAGTCTTGTTTTCTTTTCAAATATTGTGTCCCTGAAATAACAAATCCAAGATTTCCAAAGTCCACATTTAACTAAAATTCAAGAGCTTAAAATGAGGCTAAATTCAGGGTCTTTTCTCCAGTGAGGATCAGAGGGGAGACACAGGCCACATTCCAGCATGGGCCTTTTCCTGCTTTCATGCAAATCTCTCAACATGCAAATGATTAAATAATCAAAGCATTACAGGGTATTATAAATAAGTGATTTCTATTTTCTTCCTTGCTCAGGTCAGTTCCTGTTCTTTTGTGGGAGACCATAAGACAGGGTTAGAGACAGTCCCTGTGGAGGGTGAAGAAGGGTTGGGCCAGAAAGGGCTGTAATTAGTCATTTTCATTTTAAAATAAATAAAGCAGTTGACGCTGCGGAGTGAGCATCAACCCTCTTTCCCTGTCTGAGGGGACTGGCTTCTTTCTCCGTCATCCCTGGCCTTCATACTCTTTTCCCTCTAGCTCGAGCATCCGTCACCTCAGAGTCCTCTTCCTCTGGACTACATAATTATAAGCTACCACATGTGGCTTTGGAGACACAACTTTAATTATCCAAACTGGAGCACACAACAGACCCTGAATTGAGTGAACAAAAGCCTATTAGAAGGTGATCCCCCGTGGTCACATTGTAATTATTGTCAGGGGCCATGGCGGCGGTAGAATTATCCCTGCAATATCTCACTAACCTCCTATGCTGGAGTCACGTGAACGATGATTTGTGCCATAATCTCATTTCCTTTAACGGTGTGACACTGAAAATAAAGAGACGTGGGGGGGGGGGGGGGCTTGTGCCTCGGTCTGGCTGCGACTCAATTCGGGAGGCCACGGCAGATGTGCAAACACAGCTCAGGCGGTAATTACTGCAGCGAGAGCCTCTGGCCTCGCTTGCACAGAGGGAGTCACTGCTCACAAAGTCAGCCACTGAGGCACCTGGCTCCAGAGCACCAGAAAGTCCCCCTATGAATGAAAACAAACTGGAAGCTCCCAGCCAGGAGGCTCAGCATGGCGTTCCTCAGAAGATTTTCATGGAAGCCTAGAGGCTACTCCCTTGCAATGGAAAGCTTGCTGGATGGCACACATGCGATGATCAGGCACCTCTCCTCTGCTGTAACATGCTTGCTTTAATCCCAGGAGAAGCTCACATTTTATCCTTCAACCATTGAGAGTAGTACCGACTGTACCGACTGTAGTCCAGGACATATGGTTCACTTCTTCACCATGGGAGGTGGACTGTCCAACGACTGCTCAGAACCCTCAGGGTAACAACACAAACACACATACAAATGCATAATGAAATTTTTTAAAAAAAAATGTAAAGGACTGTTGGGTTCATGAACACTACTATTTCATTACTTATTTAACAAAATTGCTTTGATGGTTTTCCTCGAATTTTATTGACTCAACCGACAGTATGATTTAACCACAACACTTGATTTCTCATTATGACAAAGAACAATCAATTATATCATCCCATTATCACACATTTCCCCCCTTTCCTGCAATTCTAATCTTTTCTTAGATCTGTTGTGTTTTTGAAAACTGTCTTGAACAATTCTACCTCTGTCTTCAACTGGTTTCTTCTTGTAGCATCTCTGTGTCTGTTAATATTTACAAACAGACAGAGGTTTGGAAAGGCACACATCTGTCCCCTGGGATATCTATCTTCTCCTTCTCCACTACTCACCTCCACGTCATGTCACTCATATAAACTAAACCCTCCAGAGTTCCTGATTTGCTCTCTTACTGTGCTACAATACTGTTCCTCATTTCACACCCCAATCACGATTATACCCTCTCCATCCTCTCCAGATAGCCTCAAGAGCCACTCGCCTCTGCCTATTTCCCTAGGCTTTATAGCTTTCAGTTTCTTGAACCCCACAAACCGATTTCTTCAGCAACCTCACCTCTAACGCAGCTGCTTCCCTCCTTCCACCCATGCGCTGTGCTCATGTGTCTGCTCTTCTGTGCTCTTCCCAGGGTGTCAGCCCCTGGTGGCAGTCACTGAGAACTATTTTCTGCTATGAGTTGGATCTTGAACACCCTCCAGAAGCACGGGTGTCCTCATCCTTAAGGTGGCTATGTCAGAAAGTGGTAGAATCCTGAGGCAGGATCATTTGGGCGTCCCCTTGCAGGGACTATGAAACACTCTGGTCCCCTTCCTTCCTCCCTGGTTGCTGATGTGGGTGATTTTGTGCCACATTTTTCTCCCACCATGATGGGCTACCTTGCCTCAGGTCCAAAGCAATGGACCAACTAACAGTGAGCTAGAACTCCTAAGGCCAGGAGCTAAATACACTGTTTATCTTTACAAGTTCATTATCTCAGATAATGACACACACTTAGCATTTGTGCATTTATCCAACCAGTCTACATGTTGGCTGTTTCTTCACGACTTTTCCTAGCACTTATTGAATACCTACTAGATGGTAGGGATTGCGTCAAGTATTGATTATCTAGCACGAGAAAGACTAAGTAACGCCTAGTGCTTACAGTCTTACGCACTCAGCAACTTAGAGGTGCTTTCTGGGTTGAGAAGTGGCGAACAGCAAGGGAAATGAACTGTAATAATTGCTCCTTGAGAACACTCTGGTCCCTCACTCGCATTCACTGGCATCTGGACGTCTTTGAAGTGTCAAGCTATGTATGCAGAAAGCATTACAGGGTTTTGTTCACCACACCACACAACTGGCATAAGGTCAGGAATGTTTCACAGAAAACGTGCCCTTTCATCCAACTCCAAATGAAGAAAGAGCACCCAGTGTCTGCGCTGGGAAAGTAAATTCCTAGTTTATGCATTAGTTATGATTCTGTTGGCTGCGACAAAATATCTAACAGAAGCCACGCAAGGAAGGGTTTATTGACCTCACAGAGTGACTGGATATAGTACGTCACCATGGGGAAGTCGCAGCAGCAGGAATAGGAAGAAGCGAGTCCCTTTGGGTCTGCCATCAGGAAGCATCATAATGAACACTGGTGCTCAGCTCACGTTAGTCTCCATGGTCAGTCCAGAACTGCAGCTCCTGGGGTGGTGCTATCCACATCCACACTGGGTCTTCCCTGTTCAGTTACAACTCCCTGGAGGTATACTCACAGACATATGCAGTGGTATGTTTCCTAGTGATTCCCAAAGTTGACAATGACGATTAACTATCACAGTTGAAATCATCATCTCACATCTTTCATCCCTGTATCTCCTGCTTACAAGATAAAGACAATCAATGTTTACAATTAAAGTCAAATCATTAGGTACTTTGAAAATTGTAATATAATGTAATTCTTTGTAGTGAATGTCCAAGTTGGGGGTGGGGGTGAGCCGATATTAAATCTGGAATTCTATGAATAGGAATTTTACTAATGCTAATTCATCAGCTCTGACAAGTGTAACATATTTATGTAAGGGGAAATTGGATGAAACATTCACGGAAATGTGTTGTTCTATGTATGCAACTTTTCTGAGTATCTAAAATTCTTCCAAATTTCTTAAAAATGTATTTAAACAGCAAACACAAATACACCTCCTGCCAGTGGTCCCCAGTGGCTAGGAATAACATTTGGAAGCAGAAAATCTGTGTGCTCCATCCCTGCCTCTGCCAACCTCCATTTTTGTTTTGACGGCTGCCTTTGCTGATGCAGTGTGTGGACCATTCACCCCATCTGCAATCGCTTGAGCTCTTGAACCCTCTGACTGCAATTATTGGTCCAAGTCTTCTTGGCTGGATGGAAGGAGGTGGCCCAAGTGACATTTTGCCTTGAGGTGCTATTGGTGACACGGGCTTTCCCTGGGGTCCCGACCCCAGGCTGTCATTAGCTCGCTATCATTGTTTTGTTAATCTAATGAATGGCTCCATCGGAAACAACAGAGAAAGAGCTTATTAAAGGTGAAGGCTTCATCCATTAAGATGTCCTTTGTCCTTAATGAAGGTCAGGAAAAGACTGATTGGAGGAGGAAATCTTGCTTTATCCTCACCCATATGTCTTAATTAATCATCATGTCAGTCTGGGTTTGTGTTTGCCCTTATTCTTTGAGTTGTTGGGGAGGAGAATTGCCAAAACACTCATGTTGTGTTCTGCAGCAGAGCTCTGTGCATGATGTAAAGCATCCTCCCAATATTGGAGTTTAATTTCTGAAACACAGTATTGCACCGGATGTTCTTCTGTAATCTCGAATCGCACAAAACCTGCTAGATTCCCCCTGCCTACACACAGCAGTACTAGCCATGGTTAAAACATAATATGGATTAAGATTAAGCATAAAAATTTGCACAGTGGGTCTTAAAGACACTACAAAAATATACATTGCTCTGTTGATAATTTTACATTGATGATGTGCTGAAATAATATTTTAATGTGCTGGCTAAATAAAAATATTTTTATAAGTGGTATTTTGCATTTTGTCCCCGCTTTCTGCAGTGGCTAGCAAAAATTTGAAACTGCATATGTGGTTCAAATTATATGACTGTCATACAGTGCTGTGTCAAAGGCTCAGAAAAATCTCTTCAGTGACTTCTTGGGCCGACCTGCTTCAGAAGCCTGTGTTAGATAGATTCCAGGCAATGGGACATGACGGAAAGTGTGATTTGCCCTTTACCTTCATGATGCCAGAAATCAATCAAGTTAGGCCTACTTAGTTCTTCTTTAAAATATATTCTGGGCTCTTCCTGTCACCAGCCTGTTACTGAGCAGCTGGAGCTGACAGTCCCAGACACTGAAGATGTACGAGATAGCAGCCTGGAGTCTATGTTCCTCTCCCTGATTGCTCCCTGACTCCTGCCTTTACCATTACCCACCATCCACCTTGACGATGTCTTCCTGTGTCTTCCCAGATTATCTCTACCTCTGTCTTGAGGACAAAGTCCACCCACAGTATAGTAATCCCTCTATCTCAGACCTACCACAAGACAAGGCAGATATTTGTGTATCCATTCATATGTATCAAATGAATAATAAGGACAATAATTGTGTTGTTTACTGAACATGAAGAATATTCCTATTCTTTTTTAGACATGTGTCCTGTTACTCTTTCATAGAACCTACTCAGCAGATACTATGGGTAGAGTTCAAAGTCATCTTATTTTACATCCAAGGAAATCAAGGCACAGCCTAGCTTCACAGTTTAACTAAATCTTACTCCAGAAGAAAGAGATCATGTTACACCTAACCCTGGCAAAGTGGTTACACAATATCCATGATGTGGGGTGGGTAGGGGGAGGTGACATTAACAGTTTCATAATGACTTGTTAAGGTTGAGATAACATTTTCAGGCTGAACTGAAAATGTGGGAAGAGTAAGATTTGTTCCAGGGTCCCCTTCCGTGGAGAGTCTTGGCCCCTAGAAACAGCAAGTCGTGTTCAGCATCCCTTCTGCCCCTCCTCCTCTGGGATGATGGTTTAATTAAGGTAATTAATTGTCTGTCCCACACAGCAGAACACACATGTTGTTGGCATGCATGTTGGAGTTGCCTCACATGGCAGCTCTGTGCCCAGTGATGAGACTGGGCTGTGGACTCCATCCATGGTGGTGCCGAGTGATAACTGGATGGGTTCGCCCGGTGAGTGAGCTCAAACCTCATCAATCATCTTGACTAGGGAAACTCATGGCATTGCTCTTCAGGGAATCTTATGACTTGGACCTTTCCTGGAAGCTGCAGATGGAGGCTTTCACAGCCCACTTCACAACCTGTAAAAGAACATTTGGGAGCAGATGATAACAGACACATAGCATTACAGAAACTCTCCCTTTCTTAAAGAGTTACAGGGAAAGGTGGGGTGTGGGGTGGGGTAGATGGAGAGAGGACCAGGGTAGAAGACAGATGGGGAACATCAGGATGAAATGGAAAAACACTCACAGGTGACTGCTATTCTCATTCCAACTCTGATATTCATTAGTTTCATGACCTTAAACAACTCACTTGATCTCAGAGTCTCAATGCATTCATTGTTGAGTGAATGAGGTGATTTAATCCTCAGAGTTCATCAAACAAAGCATATTGGCAAATCAAATGGTATTATAAACATAGTTCCATTTCTTAACAAAAGGTCAAGTGCATGGAATGAATTCATTCTGGTAGTTCTTTTGCCTGTGAAAGGTACATGGGGCAAGTCATTGCCAGAAAATCCAGTGAGGTTTTAGACTAAATAATGTATACACAGTCTTGCTTCGGTCAACTGACATGAGACATTAACACAATGGTTCATCTAATCTTCTTAGCTGTGGGAATGGTTTCCTGATTGTCCTTGAGTTACACTGAAGAAGTATCTTCCGAATGACTCTGGGCTTGTTAGAGTATCACTTATGATTCATAGAACCAGCTTTTGGAAGTATTTCCTTCCGTGATGTGTTGTTCACAATACTATTTTTTTCATGAATGAATCTCAATACCATTGTTCCAAACTTTAAAAAAAAAATAATTGTTTGTATATACAGTATCTATACAGCTTTTCTTTCTTTTCTAACAGAGTTTCATAAATATTCTTTCTGCAGAATGTACTTTGCTAGGATTCGTGGGACTAGAAATGAGTTTAGAGAATGCCAACACAAAGCATGGTGTCTTAGTAGTCTGGGCTCTTCAGCGCTTTCACAAAGCATTGCTATCTATAGACATTCGCGGCTGTCTAATTTTAGACCTGTCTGTCTAATTTTAAGTAGTAAGAGCTTTAGGCACTGACTATGACTAATTGTACGCTTTAGCGTGTACTTAGCGCATGGTTGGTGCTCAATAAATGTTAAATAATTGAAAATGTTAACAATAACCATGTTTGTAAGCACACTGAGCAGAGACTGTTCCTAAATATGTTTCAGTGAAGAGCTCACTGCATTGTTGGCAGCCAAACAACACGGAATGATAATAACACCAAATGGCCCTTCTTGGTTTTTTCCAGAAATAAAAGAGGAGTTTGGTGATGTGCTGATTTTAGGGTATGTAGAGGATTGACAATGTCCTCCTAAGAATGTTAGTGTCCGGTCTCTAGAAACTGTGAATATATGAGGTTATGTGGCAAAGAGAAATTAAGGTGTAGGTTACCAGTCAGCTAGATGGGGAAATTAGCCAGGCTTCTCTGGTTAGGATGAGTGCAATCATAAACATTCTTCCAGATGAATGTGGATGATAGGAGAGTCAGAAAGAGACTGGAGGAGGCTCTGCTCTTTCCTTTAAAGATGAAGGAAAGAACCGTCATCCAGGAATGCTCTTGAACCTGCAAAAGGCATGGGAGGAAGCTTCTCCCTGGAAGCTTCTGGGAGGAACACAGTCCTGCTGACACCAGGATTCTAGGACCCTTGACATTTGGAGCACTAAGATAATAGAAAAGCTGTGTTTTCTAAGGCCCTGGTTCTGTGATAATTTGTGAGAACTAGAATGCAAACCTAAGACAGGATCTTCTGAGCATGGTTGGCGATGAATGTTCTAGGTGGTCTTTAGGTATGGCTTAAAATATTACCCCAAAGAAGAAAAAGGGGGGATCAAACCTCAGATATCTAGCTTTATATCCACCAGAATTACACAGGGCTGTGTTTATGAACCATGGAGCCGTGGAAGGAATGTAGAAAGTGGTGTGTGGAGCGCCAGCACAGTCGGAACTTACTGACTTCCTTCCTTTTCTTATTTAATTTAATGCTTCCTTAACAGTCTTAACAACTTATTTTAAGAAGAAAGAGGAAAAGAGAGACAAGCATGTAGAGTCATGGTTTTAAGAAGGAACATCTACTTGCCCAAAGCCCCATGCTTACCTGTATTTCTGAGAGAGTGGTTTCCCCAGATTTTTAGCTTCTGATGTATTTTTTCTCTTAAACTAATCTGTCTCCAAGAACTTCCCTGACCCATGTAAAAGAAAGCCAAGTATCTCACTTCTCCTGGTACATCACAGCAAGGGCAGGTCTTTCTCGGATACCAGACAGACGCTGTGTTCTTAGGGCCGTGGAAATCTCTAAAATCCCATCATCTCCACCATGGTACATTGTGGTCAGTAGATCTGAAGTGGATATGTTGGTGGAATAGAGTTGTCTTGTTTTTTGATTGACCGATGTTGTTTTTTTCCCTTTTATTATTTTTCTTCCTCCATACACCAGCTATTGTCATAATCCTTCCCTTTCAAGAGTGAGTCGCATCAGACTGAACCAAAGACAGCAGAGGAATACTAGACTCCTTAAATAGTTTTAATCCAGACATTTAAATAAAAGTTACAATGATCAACTATTGTCCAAAAGGGTTTTCTGGAATGTGTCACTGCCTGGAAAGAAAAACACAAATAGTACAAATAGCTCAGAGTTTTAGGTATCCACTCAGACATGAGTAGATTGTGTTCTGTGATAATCTAGTTCTCATTGTACATTGAAATAGACATCTTGGATAAAAAGGTAAAGCAAACAAAGCAGGTGTGGTTCCACAAACTTTTAATCCCAGCATTCAGGAGGTTAAGACAGACAGATCTCTGTGAGTTCAAGGCCAACCAGGGCTATATAGTAAGACCCTGCCTCAAATAAAATTTTAAGTGATTGTTTTCATTTAGTATGTATTATTAACAATATACCTAAAATCTATTTTATCAAATTTTACTGTATACATATCCCAATTATGGTCACTTTTCGTTTTATTTCTTCTAATAATATGCTTAATATTTTCCACCTCTAATATTTAAAAATATAATTATATGCTCCTTGTCAACTTTCATTGGTATATAGCATTCTCTTTTATTAAATATACAGAAGAATGATTAAGGAAATTATGGAGTTATCTTTATTTTTGTTCATGATTCTATTGTCTTCAAAATCTAAAATCCAGAGTTTAATCTACACGTGTGCACAAAAGTTTACCACAGCAATTACCAGTTGCCGATAAATCCATTGCATTTTATTTATTTATTTATTTGGTTTTTTGATTCAAGTTTTCTCTGTATAACAGCTCTGGCTGTCTTGGAACTCACTTTGTAGTCCAGGCTGGCCTTGAACTCAGGCTATTTGCCTACCTCTGCCTCCTGAGTGCTGAGATTAAAGGCATCCACCACCACCAGCTACACTTCACATGTTACTTTTCTTACCTCAAGATGATCTCACATTATTACAAACTAGAAGACAATACTCATTTATAATTCTGTGTTAATATTATCAGAATGGACTAATTATATTTAATTGTCATCATTTTCAATCTTGACCTGTCTCAAGATGTATTTCAAAATACTTTTCTCTTTATATCTTATACTAAAATTAAAGTTATGGTCTTTTGGCAAGAGGCAATAATAATTTGGTTAATTTGATTACAAATTAATATGGGTCTTGCCAATTAGATTCATGCCAGTTTTTCCTAAAGTTAATATCATCTTCAACTTTTGAAAAATATGTATTCAAAGCCTATGGCAAAGAAAAAGCATTAGGAAAAATAATCAGAGCCATATATTGGCAAAAGTATAATAAAGTTAGTAATATATTTCTAATTAAAAAATGATACACTGTGTTAGGCCAGCAAGAGGCTGTGTGGGTCAGAGTGTTTGCCATCTGAGTCCGACAACCAGTGCCTTCCAGAACCCATGAGAAGCTGGACACTGCGACTCCCACCTGTAATCCCAGAATTCACTCCTACAAGACGAGAGCAGACGCAGGAGACTCAGTCAGAAACCCGCTGGACAGCTAGGCTGGAACACACAGTGCGGCAGCAGAAACAAGAGACACGGCCTCACCAGGGTACAAGGAGAGTCCACTCCCAAGCGCTGTCCTCTGACTTCCACGTGTGCGTGTGGCACACACACACTCATACGCTTGCATGCACACACACACACACACACACACACACTATTAGAAATTAAAAACACACTAGGTTAAATATAACTCTTCTAAGTCCCGTTCAAATCAAAGAGCTGGAAACCATGTGGCTTGTAAAATAATTTGGCATTAGGGCCACTTATTTTCTCAGTTTCTGGCATGTATAACAAAACACATGAAGACTTATTAGATGATTATCAAATGATTGAACAACGTTGGAAGGAGTTCTCACTGAAGTCACCAACTAATAATCTGTAAAGAGAATTTTTAAATGATAGGATATCATCTCAGGGTTGGTTTTTTTTTTTAGAAGTCCAAGCCTTGAGTGAACTATTATAAACAAAGCTTTGCATTTTTCTTTTAAGAATCCGAGTTTGTGCTTGTGGGTGTTCATTCTCTCTTCTTTTTCTTCTTGTTTTAGCAAGCAATACATCATGTATTAAAACAGTTGACTGAGGCATCTGCAGTGCTGATTTTGATCAGGACATGACTCAGTCCTGATCAATGTCACCTGTTTCACAGCCTCAGAACTGTGACAAGAAGTGGTCAGGATTCTCCTCTGGAAACAAGCCTTCACCATAAGGTGTAGTTTCTTCTCTTTTATTATTATTATTGTTATTATTATTATTGGTGGTATTGTTGTTGGTGTTGGTGGTGGTGGGGTGTGTGTGTATGTGTGTGTAAGCCAGGGGTTTATATAGAGGGTCTTCCTTAATTTTACTCCATTTTTTTTTTTATGAGATAGGGTGTCTCGCTGAACTCTGAGCTTAGCAATTTGGCTAGGTTGGCTAGCCAGTGAGTTCCAGGGATCTGCCTGTTTCTGCCCAACCCCAGTGCTCGGGTTGTACACGCATGCCAGCAGCTCAACTCTACATGGGTGCTGAGTATCCGACCTCAGGTCCTTGTGCAGCCAGCACTCTGCCAACTGAGCCGTCTCCCCACAAGAGTCCTGGGGGCGGAGAAGTGGTCTTTTCACATTGAGATTCTTTTGTTTTGTGCTTCTGATCAAACAAGTGTCCAGAGATTTCACCATGTAGTTGAAGAGGATAAGTCTACTTTTGTGAATCAATGCTTCCCATCAACCTAGGGAAGTTGTCTTCTTCTCTTTCTTCTTTTCTTGTTCTTTCTTTTTTCTTTCTTTCTTTCTTTCTTTCTTTCTTTCTTTCTTTCTTTCTTTCTTTCTTTCTTTCTTTTCTCTCTCTCTCTCTCTCTCTCTCTCTCTCTCTCTCTCTCTCTCCCTCCCTCCCTCCCTCATTCTTCCTTCCTTCCTTCCTTTCTTTCTTTCTCTCTTTCTTTCTTTTTCTTTTTGGTTTTTTGAGACAGGGTTTCTCTGTGTAACAGCTCTGGCTGTCCTGGAACTCACAAAGATCCACACGCCTCTGCCTCCCAAGTGGTAGCATTAAAGGTGTGCGCCACCACTGCCCGATGGGAGGCTGTCTTCTTTCTTTAAAAACCAGAGTGTGTGTGTGTGCATGGGCGCACACATAATTTCCAGATGGTTCTTTCTTCACTGAAGTTCAGAGTTTTGACCACATTCCCCAATGTACAGAACAGAGCAAGTTCTTTAGGAGAGGCTTGGAACTGGAGGGTGACTGGATAAGAAGTTAGAGATATGAAAGGGGCACACAGATAGCTCAGAAGCGGGGATATTCATCTTACGAGGACTCCCCATTCCTTACTGGCCATACGCTTGTCTTCTCTGGTTTCTCCTACAATCTGTGCCAACTATGTGTTCATCGTCACCGAAAAGCTCTCTTTCTTCACGCATCAAGGCTGTGGCAACGGCTTCAGACCCGAGTGCACCGAACCTTTCAGTTCAGCAACCCATGTCTAACTGGCTCAAGTTCTCTTACTCCAAGGGTAAACTTTTCCAGCTCAGTTAAGATGTCTGTTCCTGAACAGCTAAACTGCTGTGACTTGAGTACATAAGCATTTGTGTGATGCAATCACCAAGAGCTCGGGAGGCAGAGGGACCAAATGATGGAAGCTCTTCACAGAGAGGAGCCAGGAGTAGCGATTATGGGAGTTCTTGGGATTGGCAAGCCCCATAGCAAGGGCATTAACTTCCTTCCTTCCGGCCACAGCCCTAGGAAGGCATTTTACAGATAAGAAAATTGAGGCCCACTGAGCTTAGGTAAATTGGCCAGAGTCACAGATTTGATAAGTGGCGGAACCTGCATTTAAACCAAACCCATTGACTCAATTGCCTCGGCAATTTAATCGTTTGCTATTATTTTGAATGGCAATAAAAACAAAAATCTAGTCAAAGTTACAGGTGGGAGACTAGAGGGGAGAGAAGGCAAGGAATGTCCTTCCTCTGAGATATGAAGGAATGATGAAAAAATAGATGAAAAGGTGGACCATTGGAGCTGGAGTGTTCATAGCAGGGAATCTCGTGCAAGGGAGAATAGACAAGAAAATCAAAAAAAAAAATCTACAGTCATATAATCATTGGACATGTGCCAAGAGTTGTAAAAGAATCTGGCTCAAGAGAGAGATGAAAGTGGTTGTGTGTGGTAATAAAAGTACTCTCTGTGCTAGGCTCCTGTGCCACCAAAACGGTCTCCCGGAAGCAGTTCTCATGCAGAGGAGCTCATCGTCCCAGTGGCCAGCCCCTTCGGCGGCCACCTTGCCCCAGACTCCCGTCCGGATAGCCCATTTCTAGTGACTGAATATTCTTGAGTAAGAAGATCTGGAGGTGGGGCAAGGCCATCCTGGAGCCTGCATCACATCTTAGCTTCTTCCTGCATCCTGTCTCAGCATTCTCCCTTCCACAGGAGAGGATCCAAGCACTCTCCGGAATACACATCCTGCACCTGAGTTCTATCTCAGAGCCTGCTCCCCCACCAACCAGCAACCAACCACTTCCTGTGAGCGAGTGGTACACAGCAAAGCAGAAACCTGCAATCCCTGACCTCCACCCTTGCTGCCGCACACCAAGCTTGTTCTGGCACAAACAGCAAAAGATCACTAGGGGTCTGTGCTGGTTCCGGAACTTAACCTGGTCTGCCGGCTAACCGTGTAATTACCCAGACAGCCTGCGGAGAAATGACACCCTTCTTATCAAACAATGTAAAATGACTAACAACAACACAAAACAGACTCGTGGGCTGGGGATGTGGTTCCGTTAGTAGAAGGCTTGTTTGGCATGCACAGAGCCCCATGTTCAGTTCCCAGCATCGCTCAAAGCGGCGTGGTGGTGCATATCAAGGACAGATGACTCCATTTTCTTTTTAGTTGAACAGTGTTAGACTTTGATCAAGTCCTTAGCTAGAGGCCAACTTTTTTGACTGGCTCTTCTTCAATAACCTCAATAACTTTATACACTGTAAATTGTTCCCATTGTTCTGAGAAATGACTGACCATAGGGTATTTTGTGGTATGTTAACTCTCTGACCATATATACCCATAGCATGTACCTTTCCTGTGATCCTAATAATTGCAAAATTCCACTTTTAATCACTTGGTATAAAGAGACTACTCTGCCTTTAATCTGGGATGTTTGCACTGTCCTACTATGAGAGACTGAAAATATGGTCTGGCCATTAGTAAATTTTATTTTGCAATATCTCGGTGTTAGCACCTGGTTTTCGACACCATAACAAAACACACCTGTAATCCCAGCTCTTCAGTGAGAGAGGCAAGGTGATAAGAAGTTCAAGGTCATCTTGAGCTACTGTGGTGCTCAAAGCCAACTTGGGGGGGTACATGAGACTTTGTCAAGGGGTGGGGACTTATTCGACACCCACTCAGGCACCATAATTGAAGCTGGGGATTCAGGATTGGAAAAAGCATCCCCTGCTGTGGATACAAAAACACAGCTCTCACCTCAAAGGAGGTATGAGTTAGTTTATTCTGAAGGCATATACGACAATGGTCCCAAAACGTAGGTTTAGGTTACCCCAAATTCCATGCTCCTATATGGAAACAGTTTCATGAAATTTTTATAATAACACACACAAAAAGCAATACATCAAGACACTTTCAAATATGTTGGTAGAAATCTGAGACAAGTGGCGACAAGAGCGGAGAGATCTCAGCTACAGGGTTTATGCTCTCTGATGACACCCTCAGCTTTGGGGTTGGTGGGCGCAAATGGTCTGCCAAATGAATACATTCCAAAAGTGTTTCATCTGATCGTCACAATGTTATGTCTGGCATGGAGGTAGGCAAGGAATGGCTAGCTATTCAGTGGGCTAGAGAGAAATTGTAATTAGGCTCCAGGTCTGCAACTTCCCAACCTTTTCACACTAAGGAAGCTGCCGCCATCGGCCTTTTCAGACACAACTTCATTCCACAAACCCTTGTTCACACGGCCATTATGGGGCTCCCGGTTGAATACAAGGTATGACTTCCAAAACATGGAGGGAGGACTACGACGGAAGCAGGAAGAATCTCCTTCAGTCGACATGACTTGTGTGTCAGGGGCGCTGAAAGAGAAATGGACCGAGCACAGGGAAACAGTGGCCTTCGTGGTAAGCACTCGACCATGGTCATGAGGGGCACATCCCGGCAGGCCTGTGTGGGTTTGATCCTGCCTCGTCCCTTTCTTCTTACTGCGTAAGCCACTTCACCTCCCAGGTCTCAGTTTCCTTCTCTGTAAGATGGCAGTTATTTATAAATCAGCATGACCTACTGCAACGAAATAGTATGAAGTAAGTAGTCTAAACTGATATGGACTCACAACACGCCCCCACAGTCGCGCATGTCCGGCGGGACCTAGTCACTTCCGCCTAGTCATTTCCGGGTCTAGGAGTGAGCAGAGAGAAGGTAGGAAGCGAAGGTAGCCAGAGGTTTATGATTTTCACCTTGGTAATTGATTGGAGTGACTAGGACCCCGTGGCTTTGCATGGTTGCGTAAAGCAAGCAACACAACTATGTGATCTACGCGCATGCCTGGAATAGCCACATGGGCCTGTGTGCACAGGCGTGGCCCAGCCTTTATAAGCCGGTGCCATGATTCCCGGCCCCACTTCACTCACGTGTCTTTCCACAGGCCTGTGCACATCTGTCCCACTCCCTTATCTTAATAAAACTCTTGTTAATGGATTCTGTCGTGTTTCGTGACATTTCCTCACAGGGTAAGAGTGCTGAAAAAAACAAAAAACAAAAAACAAAAAACAAAAAAACAGCATAAACAAAACACATTTCTTCTGCATAGCTCTCCAGGCTGTGAAACCCCAAATCAAGGTGCTGGCAGTTGAGTCCGGGGTGAGCCCTTTTTTCTCGGGTTCAGACATCTTCTTCATGCCTCTTCACATGATGAAAGGAGAGAGAGCAGGAACAAATCTCTCTGGTGTCTGTTCTGATAAAGGCTCCAATCCCACTGTGAGGGACCACACTCAGGTTTTCAGTTAACCCCAATTCCCTCCATAAGGCCTGTCTCCATCACCCTGGGGCCCGGGGCTTCAGCTAAGAGTTCAGTCTGGAGCAGCAGTACAAATCATGCTTTCCTCATTGGAGAGCTGTGAGGATTCAGCCGATACACGCAGAGAACAGAGGACAAGGCCCAGAGGCTCCCACATGGTAATGCTTCTGTATAAGGACTCATTTTTTATTAAAGTCATATGAGCTGAATCCCAAACTGGGAAATGTCAAGTGTGTCAAGGCCTCTGTTATGGGAGCTCAGTTTCTTGGGGTTCTTTTGTTTCTCAAAGGAAGTGAGGGGAAAATGAGCTTATTCCTGGGAATTAAGACAGGCTTTTTTCATGCAAATATTGGCTTGGAGAGTCCCTTTGCAATCAATTACCAAGGTGAAAATCATAAACCTCTGGCTATCTTCGCTTCCTACCTTCTCTCTGCTCTCTGCTCCCTCTTTGGCGATCAAATGCCTGACAGTTTTAGAGTTCTGCCCACTTAGGGGATTATTCTTGTTAGTGAGTATTTAGCCTTTAATCCCACGGGGCACAAGCAGGTTGAAATATAAGACATCATAGAAAAAGAAGAATTTAGCAGGGTTAATCGAGAGGTGAGAGGTGAACAGGGTTGAAACAGAATCCAAAGTAAACCTGCGTCACTGAAAACACCAGCTAGCTCTAAGAGTAGCCCTGGAATTGTGGACAGAAATAATATATTTATTCAGCTTCCTCATCTTCTTTACCTACACAGAGAGGCTTTGGTGCATTTCCTACTGGAGGCAGTTGTGGATTCCATTCTGCATTCAGATGTAGCATCATGTGCTGTGGGATGCCTTTCTGTATGCTGTGAATATGTGTTGCTCTGATTGGCTGATAAATAAAGCTGTTTGGCCTATGGCAAGGCAGCTTAGAGGCAGGCAGGAAATCCAGGAGAGAGACAGGAAGAAGAAAGACAGAGGCAGAGGAGATGTCATTCTGCCATCCAGGGAGCAGCATGTAATGGCACACAGGTAAAGCCAAGGAACACATGGTGACATATAGATTAATAGAAATGGGCTGAGTTTAGTTACAAGAGCTAGCTGGTAAGAAAATTGAGCCATAGGCCATGGCCATGCAATTCATAATTGATATAAGCCTCTGTGAGTTTACTTGGGTCTGAGCGGCTGCAGGACCGGGCGGGACACAGGAAAACTTCCAGCTACAGTCATGTCCATGGTCAAGTACACAAATGGAGAGTTTGAAATCCTCTAGGGTGGAAAAGGTGGGTCCCTCTTCTCCTTTTGGAAATGTTTGTTTATTTACACCACTGAACTCTTTGGCAACTGTTAGCAGCTTGGCTCCTTGGACGGCTGCTATCTTACTTGTGTCTGTTGCTGTTAGATGACAGGCTGAGTCCTACAATCCCTGGTTGGACTTCCTGATCACTCTGTTTCCTGTGGAGTCCTCCTTCTTTAAGAAGAATGTGACTGAAATGGTGATGACTAAAGAGTGTGATGATACAGTGTCACTGGCAAGAGAGGGCTGGGTACTCAAATGATAGTAGTGTAGGCCAAGGAGATGGCTCAGTCTGTAGGGTGCTTGCCGAGCAAGCATGAGGACCCGAGTTTGATCCCCACTGCCTGAGTAAAAACACGAGGCACTGTAACTGCACCCATAATCCTGGAGCCAGGGAGTCAAAGAGAAGATTTGTGGGGCTTGTTGGCTAGCCACTCTAGCTTAATTGGTAAACTCCAGATTATGAGAGACCCTGCCTCAAACAATGAAGGGAGAGTGACTGAAGAAGACACCCAGCATTGACTACTGGCCTTCACACACACACACACACACACACACACACACACACACACACACACATACACACACACCACAGCTTTACCAAGATAGAATTCACATATCATAAAATTGATCCTTTAAAAAAGATACAACTCAGTGGTGTAGCACAATCACCTAGACAACCGGAATTCAGAACACCTCTTCATCCCCAGATAAAACTTCATGCCCCTTTGTACTCATCCCTTCTTCGCCCCCTCACTACTGCCCCTAACAACTACCGTCTACTCTATGCATGTGCCTGTTCTGGAAGTCACACGGCATGGGAATCATAAACAACGTAGCCTCTGCGGCTTTCTTCACATCACACTGTATTTTCCAGGTCTCACTCAGTCTTTGTTGTATCCCGGAAGGACTGTGAACTGGCCTGATGGCTGGAGGAGGATGTGTCTATACGAAAACTTAAAATGCTCGAACTGACTCCTAGATTGGACATCTAATATGGCTACCTCAGAAACATCTCCACATTCTTGGAGATAGCTGTAGAGAGACATCCATTGCAGCCTTGACAGACTGGAGAAAAGCCAAAGTCCATTAGTGAGGGGCCTGGTGGAATACATTGCGACTCAAGCCTACAGTGGTATGGTATGTGGCCGGCCATTCATGGGTAAGTTAGTACAGGCTGGGCTGGGATGGAATGCTCTCCAGAATCCATTCATAAGTGAATATAAGGCAAACAGCCAAGTGCACAACGGTGTATAAAGTTGACTTCTTTTTTCCCCCTTTGCTTATGTTTTGTTTTGAGATATGTCTCAGGTAGTAAAGGCTTGTCTTAAACTCACTTATACAGCCAAGGATAAACTTGAACTCCTGAGCCTCCTACCTCTACTGCCCAAATTCCAGGATTATAGGTATATACCAGCATGTCCAGCTAAAGCTGATTTCTGCCTGTGTAAAATCTGTGTGTGTTTCTGTGTGTGTGTGTGTGTGTGTGTGTGTGTGTGTGTGTGTGTGGTTCCACTTACTGTTCTTTAACTTACATGAAGATGTAGATACTGTATGTAGTCAGTAGAAGACATACTGTAAGTTTAGAGTTTTGACCATTCTCTAGGCTAGCAACTGAGACTAGTCATACAATAATCTCTTGAGATTACAGGTGAGAGGCAAAGAACTGAAGCTCCGAGCTAACCTTGCAATCACCGGTGACAACAATGATCCTCTATGTGCTCTGATGTTTGGTAGTGTGAGTGTATTAAACACACTTGACATATTTTCATGTTTTCTATTGAAAATGGACTTATCAGGGCATAATCCTACTGTAAGACAAGTGGTATGTGGGGGATGAGAAACTCCAAGAAAGCTCTCTCTGAGAGGGTGTCAAAAAAAACTACCAGTGATGCCTTCAGGGACGATTGCAGACCCAGGGGACACAGAAGGGCAGAAAGGAAGGCTCACCTCTTATGAGTATATTTTGGCTTTGTCTGAATTTTATTTACCAAGTAATCTTATCCTGAAAAAATATAGATGGAGATGAGGTCTCTTAAGTGGTTCCTGAGCATTTTAGAGTCTGGGGACCTCCTCAGGAATCCCACAGCCTCTGCCCTGAAGGGTTTTGTGGTCAGTCACAACCCCAAGCCTGCAGTCCCAGCTAGAGAAGACCAGCTTCAGCGAAACACAAAGATCTTGGATTTGAAATTGAAAGTCTTCGGCTCTTATCTTCCCAGGGACTTGCCGACACCTGCCCGGCATTTTAGCCTGCCAATTAGAGGTGAATGCACACGCTCTCTTTGATGTCAAAGAGCAAGTGGAGAGGTAACTTCAGAGGTATCCCCCTCTCCCTCCCCGGGCTGCTCGACAGCCAGTGACTCATTGGGCTTTTATGCCTTGTGAGAGAAGCTCTGGGTCTGTATTCCTACTCCTGAGGCCTTTTGCAGAGGGTCCTCAGCATTTGGTCTGGGACCAGGGCAATATCTTAATGCACCTTTAGACCTCTGGTGGAAATGTTCTTCTCATCACTTGTCTGGTTTCCAAAGCTCGTGGGATAATCTCCCCAGGCATCTATGGAACACTGATCCCAGGTGGGAGAGAGGACAAAGTCAAGGTCTCTGCTCCCACATGTGAAGTCAGAGTCACTGTCAGTGTTGGTCGCAGCCAGAGTTCGTTTCCTCCCACTGATGTTGGGATGAAGTCAAAGCCAGCAAAAGATAGATTGTGTAACTTTTACTTTTAAAGGAGTGCTTAATTTTGGAAGGTATGATTGATATTTGGATATTGCTTATAATGGCTTCATTTATTTTTTTGTCTCAGTCAAATAAGAAGTGAGAAGTATCAACCCCTCTCCCCAGCCAAAATCCAACAGAATTCCTCCTCAGCTGTACAAAGTCCCTCTGATGCTATCTAGAATAAAAATGTCAGTGTAAACAGTGTATGGAAATCCATCCGTATTTACCTGACATCCTTTAAGATCTCTCTCCAAATTGCCTTAACAACCTCTGGCATCAAAGCCTGCTGAGAATATGTGGAGTTTTCCTTCCTGTTTGAGTAACACTTATTAAGACAGGTAGCAATTAAAAGCAAATCATAATTTTTAAACCTTAAGGGAAGCTATTGCGGTATGGGATGTCAGCTCCCACCCACTTGGGGAGTGGTTAGTAATAAAACAGCAAGCTTCACTAGGCCTTAAAACCAAAGCACTCCTCCAAAGACTCCTCGCCTTAGTGACTTTCTATAGCTATGATAAGACACCACAACCAAGGCAATTTACAGAAGGAAGCATTTGATTTGGGCTTATAATTTCAGGTGGCTACTGTAGGCAGAAGTTTCTGTCCCGCCTGCCAATTCTGAAGTAACCAACACAGAGGCTTAATATCAATTACAAATGCTTGGCCAATAGCTCATAAATTTTTTAAGGTGTTTATTTTATTTTTATTTATTTATTTATTTTGTTTTTCATTTTCATGACATGTCTTCCTTGTTACGTTAAACCTTTTCTACATATACTCTGAGTTGTGTTTCCCAGTGAGGGATTATTTAACCTTTGGGCATGGATGTGTGAAATTGTGCTGATTGAGTTAATTGATGTGGGGAGACCCATCTTTTTTTGTTTGTTTGTTTGTTTTTAAAAAAGTTTTTTTTTTCACTTTACATACCAATCCCTGTTCCCCCTCCCTCCCCCTCCCCCCCCCCTTACATCTCTCCATCCCCCCCACTCCACTCCTCAGAGAGGGTAAGGTCCTCACTGGGGAGTCAACAAAGGCTGGCATATCAAGCTGAGGCAGGACCAAGCCACTGCTCCTGTGTCAAGGCTGAGCAAGGTGTCCCATCCTAGGGCATGTGTTCCAAAAAGCCACTTCATGCTCCTGGGATAAGTCCTGGTCCCACTGCCAGGGCTCCCCAAACAGATCTAGTCACATAACTGTCACCGACATTCAGAAGGCCTGGTTTGGTCCCATACATGTTCTCCAGCTGACAGGCCAGAGTCCATGAGCTCCCACCAGCTTGGGTCAGCTGTCTCTGTGGTTTTCCCCATCATGATCTTGACCTCACTTGCTCCTGAGATCCCTCCTCCCTCTCTTCAGCTGAAGTCCAGGAGCTCAGCGCAGTGCCTGGTTATGGATCACTGCATCTGCTTCCATCAGTTATTGAATGTAGGTTCTATGATGACAATTAGGGTCATCACTAATCTGATTATAGGGGAAGGTAAGTTCAGGCACCCTCTCCGTTATTGCTAGGAGTCTTAGTTGGTGTCATCCTTGTGGATTCCTGGGGATTTCCCTAGCACCAGGTTGCTCCTTAACCCCCTAATGGTTCCCTCTACCAAGATATCTCTTTCGTTGCTCTCCTCTCTACCCTCCCTCCACTCAGCCATCTCAGTCCCTCCTGTTCCCATCCCCCATCCCTTCCCTTCTAGCTCTTACATTTTAAATGAAGCCATATTTCTTATTTACACTCTGCCATGTGGTGGTGCCTTTATTAGCATGGCACGTTCATCTCCTGCTCCCTCTTCGTCCAGCTGGCAACCTCTCTGACTCCGCCCTTCCTCTTCCCAGCATTCTCTCTGTGTCAGCCTATCTCACCCAATCTCTTCCTGCCCAGCCATTGGCCACTCAGCTTTTTACTAACAATGAGAGCAATACATATTTGCAGTGTACAAAGATTGTTTCACAGCAGGCTAGAGTCCATGATGGTGAGGCGAAGGTACGGTTGCAAGAAGAGTTGAGAGCTCAAATCTTGATCCCCAAGTAAGGCAGAGAGGGAGAGAAACTGTGAATGGGGAGAACCCTTTGAAACCTCAAAACTTGTCCCCAGTGACACACCTCCTCCAACAAGGCCACACCGCCAAACCCTTCCCAAACAGTTCCACCAGCTGGGAACCAGGTATTCAAACACATGAGCTACAGGGACCATTCTCATGTAGACCATCACACTCCAGATGGAAGTCATCATTCTGCTCACCCAAGTAGGAAATGCTGTCCTTTCTTTGTAGTGTTATAACCCTGCTTTGGCAGTGCTACTCAGCACTAACTCACTCCTTGTGCTCAGAATATGCTAGAAGTTCCTCCATTTGAACAGTGTACCTCAACTACAGAAGTCATAGTTCCCCTGCTCAGTAATACACTTTGGGCTTGAGGGCTACATGTGCTGAAAGAACTCACTAAAGCTAACTTCATGGGATCGTGTTTAGTTTTGTTTCTATTTCTGTGATAGAACACTCCAACCAACAGCAACTTAAGAGGAAAGGACACAGTCCGTCATTGAGGAAAGTCAGAGCAGAAACTCATGGCAGGAATCTGGATCAGAAATAATGGAGAAACATGGCCTGCTGGTTCAACTTCTGGCCCATTCAGAGGCTCATGCTTAACCAGCTTTCTTCCACAGCGCTGGCTGGACCACCTGCCCCGAAAACAGCACTGGCTCACAGTGGGCTGTTCTAGGTCAATCAGGACACTCAAGACAATCCCTCATAGACATGTCCACAGACTCAACTGAGACCCTTTTCCAGATGATTACAAGTTACGTCAAGTGGCCAGTTAATGGTAACTAGGACAGAATGTTAAACTGATATCTATTTTTAGAAATCCCACTCTTGAAACAGAATCTGAATCCAATACCCCTTTCCCTCCACAATCAACTCTGGTCCCTAGATCGATGGGCCTACATCTGGTTATCCATGTTAAATTTATCTGCAATGTGTCAGCAGATAAAATAGACCAGCACCAAGGCCCCACCCTGGAGACTCTGCTCTGCATTTTGGTATCACCCTAGGTGCTTCTAAAATACAGTTGGACACAGAAGCCATTGAGTCCATCCAAGTCTTCACCATTTCTCACCCGGATCATGACAGAAACCTAAGTAGCCTTCATCTTTTGTTCCTCAGAGGAACTATCTCAATGTTTCACATTTAATGTATTCCTCCTATTAATCCATGTTTGAGAGTGAAGAATGAGAGAATAAAAGCTGGCATAAGGAAAGACAGCCTTACCACTGCTGACGGTCAGGAACGATGACACAACCCTTTACTGTCGTCCCTCCCAGAACTTTCCTTAGGTACATAAAATATGTATTTTCAAAAGGGAGCTCTTGCTGAGGTTGTTTCCAGGATCTTTCTCCTGGCATGTTGCCAGGTCGGCAAACAGAGCGCCCCACCCTTCTGAATGGTTGCCTGGCGTCTGCGTGCCTCTGCCATGCTGCCAAAGAAACTGTTACATCAGGGCTGGGCATGTATATTGTTTCCTCGCGGGTTGGGGTTGTTGTTTTGGTTTCCTTTGTATTGTTTTGGGTCCCCCTCTTCCCGACTATAAGGACTGTTGAAACGGGTGAGAGAGGAGGAAGTCGGCATATTTCCTTGAATATATTCCTGAAAGAAAATTTGCTGAGGCACTGTGTGGGGTGCCTCTAGAATTCTCATGCACATTGCAAATTGCTCTTCAAAACACCTTCACCCAGGCTGTGCTAGCCAGGACCAATTTTGAACCAATACAGGCGTCCTTGTCTTTGTTTAAAAGAAAAGTCTATCCAATATAGCAAGTGAATGAAAACAAAAAAAAAAAAAAAAGAAATAGAAAGGAAAGGAAAGGGCATGACTGCTCCTAGGTATGGTGGAGGAGAAAGCTTTATTATGGCTCTAAGGAAGAGTGTAGACCCAGGCAGGCATATCTGGGAGAGTCTAGAGTGGACATGACTAGACTGAGCTGGGCCATGTGGGCAGAGGGGGAGGGGAAGGGAGAGGAAGGAGAGGGGAACCAGGTGCAGCAGCCAGGAGGCCAAAGGTATAAAAAAGGGGGGGGGGCGGGGGAGGAAAACCAAACTGTCTAGATTACATAGGGAAGAGCCTCTAGGGGAAGGGCAGTCCAGCCCCTGGCCTGGAGCGTTCAGGGTAGAGGGCGGGGTGTGCCAGCCACGCCCACAACAGGCAGGGACTGAGGGATGCTGGGAGAACCTGGTGGCCAGGTCTGCTTTGGTATGTTAACTAGGCACCTCAGTCGTCTGTTCCCAGGTTTGAAACTTAACAGCAGGTGAACAAACATCTACATGTTTCCATTTCTTTCAACCGGTGAATTTTGAATTTACTTTCTAATAATTTGAATATCTTCTTTTGCAAATATTTTATTCATGCTCTGGGCCCATTTCCTATGAGGCATCCTTTTCCTTACGCATGTGCAGGAGTAATCTGCATGTCAAGGTTATTAACTTCTTCCCATTTTGTCCCTTAAAAGTGTAAACTACATTTATTTATTTGTTTATGTACATATGGATGCATTGGGGCACTTGTGCAAGGGGGTCAGAGGTCACATGTTGGGGCTGTTATCTCTTTCCACCATGTGAGTCCTGGGGATGGGTGGCTTGGCAAGCATCCTTACCCGCTGGACATCTCACCTGTCCAGCCTCGTCCTTTTTAACTTAAAACCTCTTGGTTTTAACCCCAGTTTGTGTTACACTTCATTTTTACACTTTTATTTATTTTAGTATTTTTTATTGATTCAATTTGTTCTTCGACAATTTCGTACATGTGCCTAGGACACTCTGTTTACTCTGTCACCCCCACCCCACCCTCCCTTATCCCTCTCTCACCCTGTCACGGCCCTTTCTCCCCACGAGTCCAGTTCCCCATTCATGCACTTTGATCTTCTGACCCATCATTGAAATCTTCACAGAGTCAAGTCTGCCGGTCTTGTTTCCCCATAAGGTTCAAAGGTTCTGAGGCAATACAGTGAAAGACAGTTCTCCACTCCAGAATTATACAGTTGCCTATTTCCCTGGTCCTTCCATGCCTTCCCTTTGGTTGAATTAAATCTTTGTGGCTAATTAACTTTAAATCACTCAAATGATCACGTCACTCCCCCTCCTTAAATGATTGCTACCTCTCTGTTGCCTGTGCGATTAGGTTCAGGTTCATGCACACACCTTGCTTTATCTGGTCATCCTTAGCTTTATGCTCACTGATTCCCCCCACCCCCAGCTCTGAAAGACACTAGGAGTCTTTTCCCTCTACAGAGAACCCACTAACTTCAAATTCCTTCAGAGCAGAGACCAACATGGCTTTGATAACCCCAGCACCTAAGACAGCATTTGGAAAGAAATACATACTAATTAAAAGAATAAATGAAACGTTACCTCTCCCAGGAACTATCATCCCAGGCTCCTGGGCAGAATCTGCTCTTCCATAGTGTGTTCCTAAAACATACCATTTGCCTGTTATAATATAGCATGTTATACCATTACATTGCTTTAAAAGCCATTGGACTTAAATAAATCTAATTTCCTCATCAGGCACAATGCCCATCACATCTCTGCCTCCCAGCAGGAATGGGCCAAACAACTGGTACTCAATATGCACTGTTGGACTGGGGTGACCGGATTCTAATGAGGCCTCCCTAGCTTGCGGTTCTGCCCTTGGTGTGTCCTGGCATGTCCTTGTTCCTAGAAGCAAAGAATATGACAGGCTGTAAACAGACAACTAAATTATTAGGTGGAACCTGCAATCACCAGGAGCACAAATACTGCCCCATGGATGTAGTGTCTCAGAAACATGCCTTCTGGCACCTCCCCCGGACACTATCCATCATGCCTAACTGTCAGAGGGCCCTTGTGGTCATTTGCCTGAGTATCAGAATCAAAGACTTCAGAAAGCTGGTGGAGAAAAAAAATTTTCGTCTTTTCTCCAAGAACTAAATTACTCCTGTTGTTCCTTTGGCTGCCTCTAACATAGAAGTTTAGTAGATTTCTTTTCTCTGATCTTTTCCATTTTTATACATTAAGTACTTTATTCCAATAGTCTCCATCCCATCCCAGTACCACCTTTCCAGACAAGGCCCCTGAAATCCTTTTAGTGATTAGCCATTCTGAGTAATCGTTAAGCAGCCCATCTCCTTTCCCACAATTCCCTCTGCCTAGAAGTGCTGAGTGTGTCAACGTTATAATCTGAGACTTCAACACGGAGCAGCACTAAGGCCTTTCAGATGCATGTGTTACAAACTGGCTCCACTTCGAAGTTTGGGACCAAAGCAGAGTTGGTTTCCTCTGGATGACATCAGCGATCATAATCAAACCGATCTTGGGCATGTCCTCTTACCACTCCGAGATCTGGTTTCCTCGTCTGTAGAACAACAAGGAGGGTGGGCCTGTGATCTGGAAACTTCTCTTCCACCCAGTATCTGATCATCTTTTCCAGGGTGGCAGGAATGAAGACCACCCAGGCAGCCACGGAGAGGTATCGCTCCTGCTAATCCAGCCCTGTCACCCCACCTACTGTGGGTGTCCTTGCTGCAGACACGGAGTAGGGAGGTGGCTCCCACCAGCAGCTCAGCTCACAGGACCTCACTGTGCTAATCACACAGGCTTCCCATGAGCCAAGCCTGCTTGTGAGCCAACCAAGTGCTCCCAAGCAGAGGCGTGTGCACTGGACTTCAATGTAAGGCCATCCCACACATTTCCATACCTCAGAAGTTATGCGTGGAACTATCAGGGGCAATCCACAAGAAAAAGTCTTTTTTGTTTTTTGTTTTTGTTTGTTTGTTTGTTTTTTGAGACAGGGTTTCTCCATGTAGTTTTGGTGCCTGTCCTTGATCCCGTTCTGTAGCCCAGGCTGGCCTTGAACTTACAGAGATCCGCCTGGCTCTGCCTCCCAAGTGCTGGGATTAAAGGTGTGCGCCACCAACGCCCGGCAAGAAGAAGTCTTTTATCTCTGGAGTTTGTAACAGTCAGAAATGGCTCTTGAAGCGTGAGTGTTTCTGGCCTGTCACCCTCACCTGCCAAAGGCAGTTTTCTGTTTCCAAGGGGCCAAGCCTGCTCTCCCGTTCTCACAAATGCCTGTCTGCTTCAAGCCCATCAAAGAGGGGCAGAGGGACCATTACAAAACAGCTCCTGGCTTTCCCTTGGCACCCAGGTGAGCACTGAGGCCCCGGCCTGGACAGAGGGAACAGGGCAGAATTCTCTTCCCTCCACTTCTGGCCGACAGAACCAGCCCAGGTGCGGGAAGAATGGAAACAACCCAGATGGATCCTTGGTGTCCCTGACATCTTTGGGATAAGTCCATGCCACCTGCCACGGGGCTCTCATCCTACCACGTGAAGCAGTGACACTCTTGGGAACCGACAGACTCCCCATCCACCCCACCCATCCCACGCTATGCTCAAGACACAGTCTGGAAGGGACCTGGGCAGGCACAGGGATGAGCCTCATCGCTGAGCACTAGCTGTGGTCCTACCCACACTGTCTGGTTTTGTGGCCTCCTGTGTGAACTTGAGCAAACTGTCTAACCTCTGCTTGGCTCAGTTTCCTCAGCAGAGAAGAGGGCTTGTTGTGGTCTTTGCATGAGTACACACAGAGGCGTTCAGTGCAGAAGACGCTCTCTCCACGTTAGTGTTTTACACGCATCCAATGGGACCGCATCACCCACTTCCGTGGCCTAGAAGGAGCTTTTACGAAGATTTATATTGACATCCACGGTTCACTCCATTTTCCTTCTCCTGCTCAAGTAACAGCTGGTGGTTCGTGAGGCCCAGACAGTGGGGTAGTAAGGGAGGCAGAAGAAACAGACAGCGGCTGCCCAGACACACCTCGGAAAGAACACATCAGTAGGGGATAGTGAAGATTTCATTAGCCAATCTCATAAAATATTGCCTCTCCCCTCCTTCTGTGCAGGTCAAGTTGAAGTAAAATATCAAGGCTTGAGGGTGAACTCATAATCAGAAGCTGCATCAAATTCAGTTCTGTCTGCTGATGTTTCTCACACATCCAACCCGATTTCCATGCTAAATTTGCATATGTTTATCAGTTGAATGCCAGCATTATGCAAAATCAATGCATTTTTTTTTCCTTTGGGGGAATGAAGCAGGTCATTGACAATACTTAATCAAAAAAAAAATTTAATAGATTAAGCCAAGCTTAGTGACTAAGAAGAACTGACATGTGACCCTGACAGTTAACAAGGTCTAGAACCAGGAGCGCACGAACCTTAATTTGCAAACTATCTCTCCATGGCTAGGTAGGTTATGGAAGAGGGATGAATAAGATCACACGCTAATAAGAGAGAAAGGCTTTTACCAAAGGCTGCTAATTAGATGATTAACCATTGTGGAGCTCTTGGAGGTTCCCAGGCTGGGAGATTAAGGCTCCTTCACACAGCTGTCTGCCCATTTCCATAGCCCGCAGTGGCACCATCCGACAGACACAGGGAGCATTGAGCAGCGGTGACAGAGCAAGTACTGTGGAGGACCTAAGACCTTAATTCAATTGAATTGTAATTATTTTAAAATGCAAATAGCGCACATGGCTAGTGGCCGCCATACTGCATGTTGCATATGTAGCAGTATCTCCTAATGTTGTAGGAAACAAATAATATACTAAATAATAGAACAGACAAAAAAAATTACCAATCCTGGTATTGCTTCCAACAATCTTTATCAGATTTTTACGGGCACTAGTGAACCTGATTAGGGTTAGGATTTTAACATTCACTTAGTCCTCATCCTTTTCTTCAAGGCCATAAAAAGGTTGAAGAAAGAGAGAACTTTAGGAGAGAATTTTTCCTCTGCTTTCAAGTACTCAGAATTCTCATGAAGTAAACTGACGGCCTCTAATGACTGACTGTCTTTTAGATCAAAGCATCCCAAAAAGAATATGCAAATAACTTGTCAAGGGTTTCAGTTCAGGAAGAATGGTGTCAGTGTCTCATTCCGCTGAATGATAGGTTAGAGTCCTGTGCATGATGTGCATTTTCCAACTCACTCTCTTCCGCCGTAAGAACTGTGAATCCCATTAGCAGACTTCCCCCAGCTCCCAGAACAATGTGTAAACAACCAGATGCTTTCCAGGTCTTTGCTGCTGAGCAATTTTGAAGGGTTGAAAGATTGGATTGTGGTGAGGATGGGCTGAAGGTGAACATGGGGTGGGGAATAGCTAATATGTGCCTCATTTGTGGCTTTTCGGTGCAGTAGTTTATAAAGCAATTAAGGAGAGGAATGAAGGTCCTGATTAGTTAGAATTCAATTCCCCTCTTTAATGGATTCAGGGGATGAGGAAACATCAGGGCAATCCATCATTGCATTACTGTCATGCCCAGAGTTGTCTGCATTTCAGAATACATTCATTTCCTTCATGGGAGGACAGAGACCTCTGTGTCAAGAGGGGTGACAAGACATCCCCAAATAATGAAAGTAGAGAACCAGAAACTGCAGCTCAGATCCCAGCTGAAAATGTCTGCTCTGCATGGCATGGCTCTTTGCTTCTTGTGAGTCCAGACACCTGTCACTAAGCTATGTGGCTGTGGGTGGTCCAATTGGTAGGATTTCCAAGCTTATCTGACCCTTGATAAACCTTGATGCTTCTTAAGGGCCAGCATCATGATGTGTTGGACTGTGCAGGGAAAAGTAGCTTTCTGACTAATTGACGATCCCAAGTCCTTTGATGTTACAAGGATGGAGTTGATGCTTAACACCGCGGTATGGTGAGGAAGACTGTGTCATCAACAGGATGTGGCAAACCACTTGTGAGCTGCTCACCAGCAGTCAAAGCATCAGTCAGAAGATAGCTTTGAAGCTGAGGTTATGAGTCACTGATGTGGATACCAGGGAGAGGCTGGTACTGCCTGAGGTGTGTTTTCTACACATTATGTCTTATCTTCACAACCACCTTTAAAGAGTTCAGACTTCTTCCTGTTTCCCATATGAAAACAGAGAAGCTGAGAGGTTAAAACCACCTCAAGTCATGCAGATGAAAGAATCACACTGTCAACAGTCAACTTTAGTATGACTGGGCATGATGGTGGTGTGTGGGAGGCCAGCTACCACCTTTTACAGGGTTCCTATGAGGAGGAGAGAGGAATAAGGAATTTGTAGATAGAAAGATAGAGGAAATGAGACAGAAGGAAACACAGGATAGCTTTGGGAGGGCCTGGATCAATATCAACCGCCCCCTTCTGTCTCTTCAAAAGGGCTTTTTATAACAATGCCAAGGGGGTGAGACAAAAAGACCTCCCCCTTGCTAGATCGAAGCGTATCACACAGCCGAGTGTACACCCTTCCAAACACCTGGTAACCACACAGGTGGTCAAGTCATCCCCTTACGTAGCTCTGCTGGGTAAAGCAAGCTCAGATCTCACTAAGAAACCTCTGTGGGCCTCCACAGTGGTACATGCTTATGATCTCAGCACTTCAGAAGCTGAGGCAGGAGGATTGTGAGTTTGAGGTCATCTTGGGCTACATAGCAAGACCCTGCCTCAAACCCAAAATAGAAAATAAAGCCACTCCTTCATGTTTTGCTGACCTAAGGGCCTCTGCCTTCTCTGTTTCATTAGGGCACATTGCAGAGGGCTATGAGTCTAGGCTCTGTTTTCCAGTGTCGTGGGTCCAGATGATACAAGGAAGAATTTTAAGAGTTTGTCCAAGTTTTTGCCTCAAACCTGTACAGGAAGAAAAGAGGAAGAGAGTCACAGGTAGATACCATAGACTCACCCACTAACAGGAGTGGCCATGAGTCAATCCAATGCATAACTCATGAACGGAGCCGATGGGAGGCCCGCCCTTCCTACGTGTGTCCTTGGCAAAGCAACTGGTTTGAGCTCTGCCACTAGCATCTCAGCCAATATTAGAGGTGAAAGTGCTTTGTATCTAGATTTTTACCTTGTCGAAATTCCTGGTAACCGTCCACAAAGTTGTAAACACTTGGATATTTTTCCTCATTAAAACTATGAAATTTAACCGGCAGCTACAGCCTTATGAAGCCAAGAGATGAGCGTGTAAGGTTATTACTTGCAGTGTCCTGCAACAGTAAAAGAAGATACGAGTATCTCCTCTTTCTTCAACAGGAAACTGACTAAGTTATAGAACATCCGTGAAGTGGGATACTAGACAACGGTGATGGTGCCTTTTATAAAATTGTATAGAGAACCTGAGCAGGTGGCTCCCACTGGCAGTCTCTGTAACGAGGAGACTACTGCAGGAGGATGTCATGATTCAAGGCCAGTACGGGCTACTTGGTGAGTCCAAGGCAGCCTGAAATAAGAGAAAGAGAAAGGGGAGGATGGAGAGGGAGAGAGGGAGAGAGGGAGAGAGGGAGAGAGAGAGGGGAGAGAGAGAGAGAGAGAGAGAGAGAGAGAGAGAGAGAGAGAGAGAGAGGAGATCCCAAATTTCATGGTGGGTCACACCTGCAATCCCAGTACTTAGGAAATAGATCAGGAATTCGAGGTCATACTCAAATACATAACAAGTTTGAGGCATATCTTTGTTACAAGAGACCCTGTCTCAAATATATAAATGGAGCTCTAGGATGTATATAATTGAAAAAAAGGAAGGTGTTGAGCAATGATCATAATGTGACCTTTGTATAAAAACAGGAAGAAAATAATCTCATATTTCCTTGTAGGACTAAAAAGATTATGGAAGAAACCAAGATGGAGGTCCCCTATGAGGCTGAGAAGAAAGAATGTGGCAAGTCAGGAATAAGACCAAAAAGAAGGGCATCTTTTTCAGTTATTATAACATATCTATAATATTTGGGTACTTTATAAAGAGTAGAGATTTATTAGACTCACAGCTCTGTGGCCAGGATGTCCAAGAGCATGGTGCCAGCATCAGGCTGGGGACTTCATGTTGCATCATCTGGGGGCAGACGTGAGAGACAGGAAAAGGAGACTCAACTCTCTTTTTATAACTAACCCTCTCCTTTGACAATGGTACTCATCCATTCATGAGGGCAGAGCTTTTATGACCTAATTGCTTGGTTAAAAAAAACCTCCGTCTTCTGTGGAAAGCCTCACCAACAGAAGAGATCAAGTGGAAGGCAGAATATCAGAGTCAGAGACAAGGTAGGCAAATTAGAACATCAAGACACGAATAAAGGCAAAATAATGTAGAAGTACAAACAGAACATGCAAGGTCTACAGAACACTATCAAAAGACTAATCTAGGAATCACAGGCATAGAAAACTACAAGGTAAAGCATGTAAAATAAACTCAGCAACAATCACCACAGAAGCCAGGCGGTGGTGGCCCATGCCTTTAATCCCATCACTCGGGAGGCAGAAGCAGGCAGATCTTTGTGAGTTCGAGGCCAGCCTGGGTTACAGAGTGAGTTCCAGGAAAGGCGCAAAGCTACACAGAGAAATCCTGTCTCAAAAAAACCAAAGGGAAAAAAAAGAAGCCACAGAAAATTTCCCACATCTAAGGAAACAGATGCAGAGATTCAGAATGCTAAACAGAAGAAACTCCCACATCATATTACAGTTCAAACACAGAGGACACATAACAAAGAACAAATATTAATATTGCAAGTTGCTTCTGCACCCAGTCACATATAAAGGCAGACACGTCAAAATTACCAGCAGATTTCTCCACCAAAGCTCTAAAAGCCAGGAGGGCATGGATCCTGGTATTTTAAGAGCTGAAAGACAGTAACTGTCAACCCAGATTGCTGAATGCAGCAAAGCAATACTTCATAATTGAAGGGGTGAGTGTTGTATTTTAAAATGGCAGAGGTGGGTGGGAGCCAAGGGGGCTCGGTGGAAAGTCACTCACACCATGCAGGTGGCACCCATGAGGAAAGTTTTATTATTAAAGGGGGAAAGGAGATGGGAAGAGAGGGAAAGAGAGGGGTAGATGGAGAAGGAGAGAGAGGGAAAGAGGAGGAGAGAGAGAGAGAAGAGGGGAGTAGTTTTTCTTAAAGGGGACTTTGTACCTGTGCATAGAGACTACACATCCACGCAGTGCAACTACGTATGGCATAGGTCGTAGGACCTGGACTAAGTGTTTGCCTGGGTTAGCAAGTGAACCCTGCCAAAAGGATCCCCCAGGGGCAGGCTGGGTAATGTTTAAATGCTAACAGCGAGGACTATCAAAATACTATACTGTATTTGAATAAATGAAATGTCTTTATGAAGTGCACAATTCTGTACAATGAATATATGCCAATAAAATATTTAAAGTAATCAAATAAAAATGAGGCAAAAACTGAACTTGAAATAGATCAAAGGGTTAAATGGAAGATCTAAAAGAATAAGACTCTTCAAAATTTTGTTAAAGCATGTGGAATTATTGATAAATTGGGATGAGGGGAGAGAAGTTCTACCTCAAAATCCCATCATGATAGTGTTTAAGTTTCAATGTGAGATTTGAAGAAGACATTCAGATCACAGTAGGCTTTTATCTTTTGGGGATGTGATTATTTTTTTTCCAATGCATGAATGTAATAGTATTCAAGAAACACATTGAAAGAAAAAAGAAATGGCGTGCTCTGTGCTAGAAGACCTGCTGTGCGGCAGGGTGTGCTCTTTCATCTAATACAGAACATCACCCTCAGGCAAATGGCCAAGGTGAAAATCCCCACTTCTTGAAATAGACTAGATAGCTATGGATGGACAAGGGTGGGGTGGGGGATAGAACAGGAGATTAAAAGAGGAGGAAGGTGGGGCGGGCATAAGGGCGGGAATGTGGAAAGTGACAGGTAGAACTTAGGGGCCTTTGAGAGACCATATGGAAACCTAATACAGTAGAAGCATCTTAATATGTATATGCATGTATGAAAGAAATCTAAATCACAAATAATGGGGGATACAGCCCCAGCCAGACATCTCTCATCACCAAATAAGACCTCCAATTCTGACAAGGGGTTACATCTAATTGAGTTGTTGACCAAAGGGGCCTCCCGGACACCTCAAACAACCTAGGTTGTTGCTAAGGCTATTAGTTGCTCTTCACAAACTGATAGTAAGAGCTTATCATTGAGGACAACATCTATGCAACTCTACACACATGAAGAAGTCAAGCTGGTGCCTAACGAAAGCTTTCATCCCTATGGACTGGTGTTCATGGTACTGGAAGGGACTCTGCGTGCTACCAAAGAAGAAAAGTAATCACAGCTACAAACCCTATGATCTACAATATGACCAGCCTGAAAGATACACTGGTACAATAGTGGTACAAACCTTGTCAGAGTAACCAACCACTATCTGATTGGATTTAAGGCCCACTCCATGAGATAGAATCCATTCTTGACACTGCGTGGGTGGCCAAGAACCTGAGACTAGATAGTCCAGGGACCTAAGAGAAATCTGAACACTACTGTTCTGCTAAAAGGATGTAGTAATAAAATGACTCCTAAAGACACTCTGCTAGATTCATAGATCAGTGCTGTGCTCAGCCATCATCAGAGAAGCTTCCCCCTTCAGCAGATGGGAACAAATACAGAGACCCACAGCAGAACAAGGAGCAGAGAATGAGACACCTTGGAACACTCAGCCCTGAATGGGATGTCTCCACCAAATCCCTCCCCTGGGGCTAGGGAACATGGAGGAGAGGAGGCAGAAAGAGTACAAGAGCCAGAGGGGATGGAGGACACCAAGGAAACAAGGCCTTCTAACACAGCAGGGTGGATACACATATATACTCATGGAGACTGTGGCAGCATGCACAGGACCTGCATGGGTCTAAGCCAGAGGGATCCTAGTGCTGAGAAGGGAAGAGGACACAAGCCAACATCCCTAACCCAGAAGCAATTCCCAATTGACAAACTGCTGGGAAAGGAAAATTCAGTTTTCTCCAATGGCTTCTCACTCTTAAGGACAGACCCCATGACTATCAGTAGATGGCCAACATTAAAAAAAACTCAATGGCATTTTGGAAGTTCCTTGTCTCATAATGCTTTATCTGGGCATTTTCTTTCTTTCTTCCTTCATTTCTTCTCTTCTTTTCTTCCTTCTTTCCTTCCTTCCTTTCTCTCTCTTTTTCTCTCTCCTGTAGGTCTCTTGTGTATAGATTATGGTTTCCAGTGTTGTGTTTCTGTGGGGTTTCTGTGTGTACAAAGGTGAGCATCTCTGCATCTGTTTGTGCTTATTGTGCTTTTTCTTTGTCTCATTTCCTCGTGCTAGTTTGTTGGCTTCATCCTACTCCTACTTATTTGTTTCTATTTTATCTTATTTTATTTTCTGTTATTTTTATTATTATTTTTAGATCCCTGTTTGTATTCTAATGAGAGAGAGAAAGAAAAGGTGTGGATTGGGTGGGTGGAGAGTTGGGAAGGATATGGGAAGAGTTGGGGGAAGGGAAGCTATAATTAGAATATATTGTATGAAAAAAATCTATTTTCAATTAAAAAATACATCCCCCCCCAATGAAGAATTATGGCATCATGGTCCCCTAGCTCTCTGTAGTGGCTTTGCACCTTAGCAACATCTTACAGAAGAGGATACTTCCTGCCTTTTAGCAGAGCACTCAACTCAGCAGTTCAGAGTACTGGGAATCCTTCCTGGGCCCCCTCCCTAATCCTACTTCCCCCCATTCCTCTGGTGTCTTCTCCACCCCCTTGCTTCCCATTATTACAAGGTTTCCTCTTTTCGGGAGCATATTGTGAAAAGTGTCCGAATCAAAATGGAGTCTCTTGTGCCAGCGCTAATAACATCAACAACAAAAGCAAAGCTGGGTGGTTACAAAGGAAGAGTTCTTCCCCACAGTTGCCTGTTAGTAAGTGTCACGGAAGACTATTAATAAACTGAAAGCCTGTGGGTTCCAATGCTCTGCCTCGCCTACACAAATGTCATGAGTCTTTGGGGATTTGGTACTTACCTGGTCAGCAAAAACAATATCTCAAGCCTGGCAACCCCAAATAAATGAGCCTCAGACTCAAACCTGTCCCGTCTCTTGGGAAATGATTCAGAACTGGAGCATTACATTATCGCTGCTCTCTCTTTCTCTGGCTGCGCCCTTCAGGCCCTGCACCTAGAAACCCCAGGACCCTATGGCTCCTCAGTTTTGAACTCAGGCCACGGCATTCCCTGGGGTGTTTGCTCACCTCCAGTCCTTGTTCTGACCTCCCCGTGGTAACTTATAACTCTGATGACAGATTAGCAGGTCACTCAATTATAAATAGTTAAGTCTCTAATTTCTATACTTAACCTAAACAGATATATATCTTGATTAAATTCCTTAGTCATCTTCTGACTATGAAGCACCAAGCGTTATTCAAAATAGTATTCATTTCAGGTCCAAATCCCTAGCACAGCCTGAGAGGGTCCTGAACAAGTGGATTTTCATTTGTTTGTTTTTTGTTTGTTTATTTGTTTCCCCAACAGGAAAGCAATGAACGAGAGTTGTGGGAAGGTGAGGAAGGATCCAGTCACATGTGACTTCAGAATGTAGCTCAGTTTGATGTCACGGGATCTCAGGGTTCTGAACTGTGGCGACACTGTTCCTCCCAGAGGGTACTTGCTAGCTCTTAAAGCCCTGCACCAATAGGTCCAGCAGAGTGACCTCAGGAGGGTTCATAACAGGCAGGGTCAGCAAGGCAGCACCTGCCATTGGAGGACAAGCCTCAGAGAACAATGTACCTGCACCTTCGTAGTCCAAACCTGTAGCAGACATGCTCGAGTGTGGGTGTGCAGAGGGATCTGTGGGGAGCATCCACACCTGTGTGTGAGATATTTAATCTCCCCATCTCTTGAGGTAGGTTACTATTATTACAATAATTATATGTTACTGGGGAGGAACTGAGGCATCAGGAGAGCATGGAAGTTGATGACGTTGACAAAGAATGATCAATTAACAAGACCATCTGATTCTCACACTGGTACCCAGCCTCCATACGGACCTGCAATTAATGCCAGGAGATTTAAAACAGCAAACACGGACATGTCCTTTCCCTTACATACTCACCGGGTCATTTTGGCTTGCAGTCAACATTTAGACAAAATGACCACATTTAACGAGCCTGTATTAAACATTTGTGTTACTGCAACATAAAAAGTACAAGACTGATACTTCAGGAAATGAGAGAATAAAGCCTGGCTAGCAATGTTTTTGCACTTGGAAATACACATTGCACATATACAAATTTCTAGTTTTTACTCCAGTTCTAACTTTGAGGCAGAGCACACTCTATATTTAAACATTTTTTTCAACTTTCATGACTGTATTTTTGACACCTATTTACTTTGTAAGTACATGTGCACGTTCGTGTGTGTGTGTGTGTGTGTGTGTGTGTGTGTGTGTGTGTGTGTGTGTGTGTGAGAGAGAGAGAGAGAGAGAGAGAGAGAGAGAGAGAGAGAGAGAGAAAAACTTTCCTCCCAACACGTGTCCGGGGGGAACAAATTCAGGTCCTTGGGCTTAGGATGAGGGCCTTTACAGGTTGAACCATCACAAAGGCCTTATAACTATCTTCTTAAATCCCCAAACAAAAAACTGTAGGGAATTAAACTCCTCACATTTGTGTGTGTGTGTGTGTGTGTGTGTGTGTGTGTGTGTGTGTGTGTGTGTGTTTGGGTTTTTTTTGTTTTTTTTTGGTTTTTTTTGGTTTGGTTTTTTGTTGTTGTTGTTTTTGTTTTTTTTTTT
>CABHPQ010146091.1:8565-28103 GCA_902168405.1 Peromyscus aztecus
TTCATCTGTTTAAAATTCCATTTAAAACCAATAAGAATGTATATGTACACACAAAATACTACAGCGTTTTAACTTTTTAACAATCTTAATTAGAAAAGTATTTTGGGAAGAAAACATGGATGGGAACAAAATTGGTAACACCCATGTATTATCTCAACAATGCTACTTTGTGCTTTAAGCTATCATAAACTTCTAGTATTCTTTACAGGAAATATTGGAAAGCAATCTAAATACATACCATTCAAAAACTGATTGAACCAATCATTGTATATTATATGCTTACAAAAATGCACTCTTAGTTACTAAGATTTCTTTGATAACACAATTTATTAATTTTGTGTCAATGCATAACAACTTAGCACATTTAAGGCTTAAACAATGCATGTTTCAAAAGCTCTGAGCTGTCTGTGCCTTGCGGCTGGTGTGGGCAGGACTCAACCAAGCACCACCCAGGGGTTCTAGCCCTGGGCCTGCGATAAGACAACAGCAACAGTTCTGCACTAAACCAGGAGCTTCCGGCACTGATTGGTTGGTGGGCACCATTATGGTGAATGAGTACAGGGTGGGGAAAATGGAAGAAAGAGAGAGATGGAGCGGCTCAAGGGCTGGGGAAAGAGAAGAATCTGAAGAGTTGAGAGTGGTGAGGAATAGGCTGATCTGAATGGCCTGCTTGCCACTAGAGTCCAAGATAATGGCCGGGCCTGGGCTTTAGTCAAGAACCGTGTCTTCATCCGAGGCCCTGAAGCAGCCGAGGGGGCCTGACTTGATGTCTGTGGCTCCTGTTACCACTGAGGCCTGCAGTTGAGCCGCCACCTAGGGCCATGTTGATGTCCAAAAGCCACGCTGCTGTGGGGACCATGACAATCTGAGTGGCCTTTGCTGCCACATGAGGCCATGGTGTCATCAGCCAAGGCTGCTGCTGAGGACCATGTCTGGGTCTATGGCCCCACAGCAGCCAGGGTCTGAGTTGATATGTCTGTGGCTTCTGTTGCCATCAAGGACAGTGCACGCTTGGGGTCTGGTCAGTCACTTGAGATCATGTTGGTGTCCAAAGACCATGCTGCTGCCGAGACCATAGTGATCTGGGGGAACCTGTGGGGCAAACCTGGAGCTATGGAGATGTCTGGGCCCTGCTGGGGTCTGGGGTGATGTCCATGGCTCCTATCACCACCTAGGGCTCGGTTGGTCGACATCCAGGGTCTCTCAAGCCACTCAAGACCATGTTGGTGCTCAGGGCCATACAGACCTCGGTGGGCCTGTGCTACCACCAGGGCCATGATATCCTCCAGGCCCATTGCTGCTGAGGGCCATGTATAGATCCAGGGTCCTTCTGCAGCTGGGGTTTGTGTTTGCAGCTGGGGTCTGTGTTAATGTCCCTCACCAGTTGCAGCACATAGGAAAGTGAGCCCTGCACCCCACCTGGGAAGTACACTGGATATAACCCTACGGGTGGCAGCGCAGGTGAGCCAGACCTGAGAGCTTGAGAGCAGGAGAGCTGCCCCTGCCCCGCCCGACTTCTGATATGAGGTGACATAGGTGAAGGAACGATGCTCTCCCCTCTCCTGCTCCTTGCTACTGCAGCAGGCTAGAGAGCTGACCTTGGTGTTACAAGAGTGGAAGAACGAGCCCTGCCCCTCCCCAGCTACAGCACAAGGGAGATCAGACCCTGCACTCTGCCAGGGTTACACACTACAATGAACGAACCTTGTTGTAAGGGGAGCAGGTGAGCCAGCTCTGAGGGCATGAGAGCAGGACAACGGATCCCGCACTCCCAGCCCCACCCCGACCTCCTGCCAACCCACCCTGCCCGCAGCAATCTGGAGAGGAGGCATTGCAACTTGCCTGGGCAAGACACTGGAGCTGGCCCTCTAGAAACAGTTCTATGAGTTGGCCCACCCCAGCATCCACCTCATTGATGAATTGTTGGAGCATGAGGAGGGGACGAACCTACAGATCCAAAACTGCAGGATCACCATGACACAGGACAACAACAGAATATCCAAGAGGAGCCCAGTAATAGCCCATGATCGATGGTGTAGCAAAGGCCAGAGGCCTCGAACCAGAACTCATGGTAATGAACATTTGCAAGAGAAGATAAAGGACTAAAGGGTGAACTGTGGGACTCACTGCAGCTTCCATGATGAGATTGTCTCTTTTATTTTTGTTTTTGCTTTTTTTTGTTTATTAGTTTTGTTTGCTTTTTGTTCCTTCTTTTAAATTTTGTCTTTTTGGGGGGCGGGGGCGGGGAAGCGTTGCAAGGGCAGAGGGCAGATGTGCAGGAGCAGGGAGCCAGAAGGTATCAGGATGCATTATGTGAAGTCTGCAAAGGATCAATAAAAGTTTTTTTTAAAAAATGCACATTTATACTATTTTACTAGGTCGGAAGTCTGTTCATGCTTTGGTATCTGCTTAGACCCTTTAAAAAAACTGTAATAAACTTAACATTGTGATCCTTTCTAGAGCTGGCGATACTGTTTTCCAAATGTTTCTCGCTATTATCAGGTGATGGAGGGCTCTGAGTCTGTACTAGCTGTTGGTCTGAGCTTGTGTTAATGCTCAAAGTGGACAACAGAACCCTGTTTTTGGTTTCACCATAAGTAATTCACACTATGACTTACTATTTATCAGGAACATCCTTCTTTCTAGCTAAGACAGAAATGGTATTTTTCTGAGATGCATTGATGTGTCATTATCTTTTCTGTACTCTATTGGTTGGACTTCATCACAGCATCTAACTTTACATGAAGAAAGGGATTACATCACAGTGGTCCATTTGGGATCATCTTAACTTGGATCTGCCACACATAATAGGGAAATAAAAATAGATGGCATGAAGGCAGAATACAATATATATATTTGTGCAATCAATAATAAACATAAAAAATCAGACTGAAATAAATCAGTTAAGATCAATGAATGATAATGTACTATTTTGTTAAAAATTACTCATATCAGGAAGCAACCCATGAATTGTGGCTAAAAATTCAGACACACAAGTGCATACAGTACACCTGGAAAACCCAGACAGGTTCTGGCTCCATATTTTATTCTCATTCTAAGCACACCCTTTAGATCTGAGTGCAAGAAGTTTTCATTCTAATGCAACCTTCATTAATCAAATATTAAATATAGTTTCAGAGACACAGCAGGTGTACTTGCAAATGTCTAAACCTTTCTGATAACTTGATTCCCCCTTATAACCGGAAGAAATAAAGTCTCAAATTCAGGAATTAGTAGCTTCTAAATAATTGGAAAGCTTGCCCGACTCTCCATCACTTTTACAATGCTAAAACTCAATTAGTATACTAAATATGGATGTAAAATGACTGTAGTGGGTAGCCATTCCAGCTTTGATCTGGAAGTTCCAACCCCCATTGAGGCTTCGGTAACTGTCACGCCTACAAGGCAGGGCCAAGAGAGGGCCCTGAAGACCTGAGATCCAGATGCACCGCCCTCGCTTGGCTCCTGGACCCTGGATGCTAGAGGTAGACCTAGCAGAGTTCTCCAGAGAACACCGTCGTTGTCCAACTGTGCTACATCTTCCCAAGACCCTGTAACCTACCTATCCCTTCATTTGTAAGTTATGCCACTAAATAAACCTCCCTTTTAGCTAAGCGGAGTGGCCTTAATAATTTCACCAATAAATGACTTAGACAATTCTTCAACCACAAAAGAAGTTGGAGTTCAGAAGACAATGCACATGGTGTTTGCATGAAAGGATTTGGTACAAAAGGGCTATTTGGAATGAATATTAATGGATTCAAGAACAAGAAAAACAGGAAATGACTAAACTAATGACTTATGCTAAAAGAACAGGTTATTTTAGGTAGAGTAGCTTCAGTCACTTAAAATTTGTATACTATATCTCTCCTATACTTCTTTCAGAGCTGATCTCTGATTTCATTGAATCTGCATTGCACCAAGTTCACATGCAATACTATAGAAATAGGAAGATGCCCTATCATATGATATTGTTGCAAAGATGTGGTGTGTCTCCTGGTTCTCCTTCTCAGTGTAAACCACTAGGCACTAAGGCCATACTCACAACCTCCACGAGACACTGATGACATGAACTTCCTGCTGCTTTACCCGTGTGCACCATCGCTGCATTTTACTCTCCAGCATGCATTTTGATCCAGTCACTGGTAAACCATGACTTGCTTGTCAAGGATCTGATTCTGTTCATGAGCAAGTGAGTCTCATAGTTTCTGACCCTGGAAACTGTCAGTGAAAAAAAAAAAAGGAAAGAAGAAAAACCTTGTTAAAAATGGTTGCATCTTTTGGGCTGAGGCAATAAACATATCCATTTCTATTGATCATCTCAGTTGATACTCAGAGCTTCTCACAACATAAGCATAACTGCAAAGGCAAAGTGGAAAGATAAATTTGGATCCAGTCTTTAGATTTTAATGTTATAGAGTAAAGAAACAAGAAAAAGGCAACAACAACAACAACAAAAATGAATGAATTGTAATGTTTCCATTTTATTTCAATCAGGGGGAATTTTCCTCCATGAGACACCTTTAGCATGTTTGTGTGAATTCTGATGATGAAAATGGCAGAGGAGACAGGTCAGTGCTTCTCACACTATTCAAACTGAATGACTACATTTGTTCTTTCTGAAATTCCAATGCTGTAGTGGATTATTTTTCAAAAATACAGTGATGAGAAAGTAAAAGCATTAGACATGGAAAAGCTCAATGCTTGTTACTTGACCCACAAATGTGAAATTATGTTTCAGCAACTCAGTAAAAGGTTACAGATCCTTTACTCTAAATTCCCTTCCTTCTGTAACTGCAGATTACTAACAAAATTCTCCGAATGTATGATTCTGCAGATTCCATGGTAAATATGGCATGTCAGGTAAGCTTGGTGACACAGTTGCAAACATTTATCAAATGAATTTCTAGAGCTATTTATTTTAATCTTTCTTGGTGAAGATCAGTGGAATAAAAGTATTTATAGTCATGTATTCTAGGAAGTATCTAATTATTGCTTGATGAAACTATTCTTTAAAAACACAGATTTAATTTAAGGCTAAAACTAGATCACATGAGAAAATGTTTTACTATACACTGTTAGAAATTATGTCTAAAGTATTATTTCTATAAAATTGTGTTTGACAAGGTTTAAAGAGTAGGTTGGTAAGTTTAGGATAACATTTTCTTTAAATAGTCTAATTAAGGTCTTTACAGATTGTCAATCACTCAAGAAAAATAATTCCTAACATTCTTATGAGAATTTCAGGATTAAGATAGGCATATTTCTAAACAGCCAAATTATCTTTCCAAAAATAAAGTAGGGGCCTGAGGGCTGGAGTGTTATGTTAAGGAAATATCACAACTTTAAGACAATAACTAAACACAGGAATTTTGCATTCTTGAATTGTCCATGTTGCCAATGCTAATCTTTTTAAAAACTGAAATCCATCACTGTATTGAGGCTCACAAACAAGAAAGCTATATTAAGACTAGACATCGTTGCTAAGTAACTTCACCTTTTAGAGAAACACAAGATGTATTGTTGAATACAGTTAGGCCCAAATAACTTATAGATTTTATAGTATATGCACTCGTTGGAAAAAAGCCATTTAATATTGGATGGCATCTGCTAATATAGTACAATATTATAAATATATCTGACATTAAGTCATTCCTCTTGGAGTTAATAGGATTGCAGAGATAATTGTCTGTTGAGTCCAGTTTTATAATACGAAAATACAACCTTTATACCTAACACTGGAAAAAGAAGCTATGTAATTTTCTACTTAATAGCAAGAAGAGTGTTATAAACTGATTTGGGTCAAAATCATTAAGGCAGGCATAAGCCATTAGGTGTGGAGCAATTCAAGAGTGCAATGCTAAAATTCTAACTCATGCATTTTCATACTAATACTTTTTCCTCCTTTTTGTGTTTTATAAATTAAAACTTGAGTCTTTCAGTCTTTTTTTTTTCAAAAAGAAACACATATGGTAAAATATCAATACTTTCTAGAAATTCTACTGTGTTCATGTTTCAACAGTTAAATTTTAAATGAAGGGCTGTATCACCTCAAAGATTCTCACATGGTGAGGTCTTTTGTCCATGAAGGAATAGGCATATGTAGATCTTCCTACCCCATGTAGGCAACTGAGATCTAAAGAGCCATATACACAAATGGGGAAGGATGAAACTGATGATAGTCCATGAAATACAGATTATTCCCTGAAATGTGCAGGCTGTGGGAGTTCTACCACAGGACACAAGATGGATACGCAGTATTATATGACCATCCTCATTTGTCCTTTGCTATTTCAGGAGACACTTAAGAGACTGAAAGAGTCTGCCAATTAAAGCAGACTTTCATGGGGGAGAATATTGTTTCTACTAACTGTTTAATTAATTAATGATTGATTGATTTCCTTCTGAGAATTGAAACACCTTCTTTGAGATGTTGCACCTTGATTTTACTTCATTTATTATTTGTGTTTAGAGAAATGAAAAGATATATATATATAACATAAAACTGAAGGCAAGCAAACTTCCCCTAAATGTTAATATAAGTGAAATGATGATTTTTCATGTCAGAATCATCATTTGGCCTCTTTCAATTTACATAATAATTGTATACAAGTTAAGTCAAATAATTTGACCTTGGAAAGGAGAAGGTGATACCAGAGGTAGAATCAGCTTTTATTTTTTTATTTTTTTCCCTATCCAGTACTTCCTTTATCTTATCCCCTAAGGAATAGAGACTAAAGCTATTACTGAGAACTGCATTCCCAAAGAGCAACAGTAAGAGATAAGGGAAGTAAGAAAGGAGCAAGAACTGTGTCAGTAAGTTGGTCATGGCTCCATGTAGTTATGTTTTGGTCCTGCCAAGTCTCAGGGACGTCTCATCCTGGGAATCTTGAGAATTTCTATAATGATAGGAAACGTAGGAGAAGTTTTTCTTCACCTGTGCATCTTGCTCTAACATTTTCCTCATGGGATTGCCCTTGTTGCAAATGCAGGGCTCCCATTCGCTGCTATCTCTGGAACAAGAACTGGTCCTAGAGCAGAAGACAGATAAAGTCAAGAAAGCCCAAAACATGAATGAAAAACCTTTGTTGAAATAAGGTAATAGTTACTAAAAATAAACTAACTGCAAAAGATATATAAAATGTTACTTTTAAAATCAATCTGTCTGCCGGGCGGTGGTGGTGCACGCCTTTAATCCCAGCACTCGGGAGGCAGAGGCAGGAGGATCTCTGTGAGTTCGAGGCCAGCCTGGTCTCCCAAGCGAGTTCCAGGAAAGGCGCAAAGCTACACAGAGAAACCCTGTCTCGAAAAACCAAAAAAGAAAAAGAAAAAAAAATCAATGTGTCTAAGGTAAGCTATATTTACTGTGTCTATAACGATATTGTCCATATTAGCCAATCATTTTTACATTTTAAAGATACATATGAATAAAGATTGAAGTGTGTCTATTTAATCTCTAGTAACATGTTAACCAACAGGCTGAATTTCTGCAAGAACTATGACAGGGATAACATGGAAAATGGAAATGCTCAACTTAAATAATGACAATTTAATTTTGTGGTGATGTGCAATAATGTAAGAATTTGCAGGTCCTATTTCCATAATAAGTAAATGGCAACAAATTAAGATTACCAAGATATCTTAGGTATAGGACATCTGAGTTCGAGTGGTAATAATAATCACAAAATCTGGAGAGACAGACAAAATGAAAGTCCCATCCTGGGCTCCATGCCTGTTTAAGAGACAGGGATACAATGTCAGGAAGGGGCTTTTGAATGACAAATGAAATGTAGACTGTCATGAAGTTGTGAACTCTCAGGGAAACATCACTTAGAGAAGAAATATCACTTAATCATAGCTTTCAGGTACAGAACCCCAACATGTTCTCTTGTTTAACTTCTGAGAAATTCCTCTTCTGGCTCTGGCAGAAGAATGAGAACCACTTGGATTATTCCCAGAGAATTCCTGTGGTGAAACCCTCTCAAGCAGAAATCACCTTTCTTTACATAGGAAAGAGAAATCCTTGCATGTTGCCTCAGCCTGGACTCCAGCCCAGTCTCCTAGATGGCTGCTGGCTCTCAACTCTAAAATGCTCACCTTTCAAGACTCTACTAAGGAAGGAGCTCCCAGTCTTCAATCTGGAGTAAGCTTGGACACTGGCATACGTTTATCATCCGGTCTTACAGTCAAACAACATTAGCTATATTTGAATGAATATTAAATTTCCATGTATTTAATACAAGTTTGAGTGAAGTTGGTGTGTGGCCAGCTGTCTAACTGGAATAAGGATAAAAAAGGGCTACCACTGCTATTTCTCCATGCCACACACACGAAATATGTTCTGTTGGGCATATTTAACAAAAACTTACAAGTTCATTGAGGTAGATCTTCTACAGGGCATGTCATACAATTTATCACAAATTCTGCAGTTTGGGAAAAGTTATAAGCGTGTAATAGAACATGTCTTGCAAGCACATCAGTGATTCTGACTCACTTTAGCACAATTGCTCCTAAGAATCTGAATGAACAGACATGCTTTCCCTCCCAGGGTTCCTAATGTACTTTTACACTGGAGATTCTTGTATGCGCTTCTGATGGTTTCAGTCTGTATAAATAGTAAAGAACTGATCACAAAGAAAGTAGGAAAAGGTGAGTTTTCATTTCAGGCTTTTACATAAAATATGATTCTTTTTATGTAAGCCTTTCACTAAAATTTTCAATTGCAATATGGTGAAGGCAGAGATCTGCATTTTTTGAGCAAAAAATACATTGCTTAACATAATTAATAATTGCTTAACAATTGCTAAATTGTTCACCATGCTTTGATTGTATTTATTTGTATAATTTAATATTTTAATACTATGTAATATTTAAACAGCTTAAGAATTATTTGCTGTTGGTGGTGCAAGCTGAACAATGAAAAACATAGTAGACAAAGAATGGCAAGCATCCACAAATCCATATGACAATTGATATATTTGTTAGGATTAACAATGTCTATTGTATATAAGTCTAGAACATATTTTGAAAATTGATCCAAACAAGAGCTTTTGAATGGCTTTGAACTTTTTTCTGTCAGTTGTCTAAATGATGACAAGTGGCCCAGCTGATTATGGTGCTCAAAGGGGAATGTTTTCTGAAATGGGAATTGATGTGATGAAATGAAACACAATATATTGTTCTAAATTTTCATTTTAAAGCCATTATCGAAGCAGCCTAGTAAAAGCTATAAAAGCTAGAGAGAAGTCCCGGCTGTCACAGGGAATATAGTTTTCTGAAGATAGTGTCCCTCTTAACCCAGGTGAAGAGCGAAGACCATGCCTCCCATAGACATTTATTAGGATGAATACCAATGAATTAACATTTGGAGCAGTTTTTCTAAGTACCCCTCTGAAATAAAGAAAAAAGTCACTCTGCAAATGTAATGCAACTAGTAAGTTTAGACATAGTGTAGGGATGCCTATCACAGTTAGCTCTTGGTAAGTGGTAAGTGCATAGTTTTCTTTTGAGACCAATAACTACCATTCATAGGCTAGAAGACAGGAATCTGTATTTATTAGTATTACCAAAATAGATTTCATATAATCATTCTAAGAATTTACATACATAAAACTTTTAGATGCAATGTCCTCTGGAATTTCTGATGAACCCAAGGGCAAACTGACTTATTTTACAGAGTACTGCTTGTGAGATTAAAAGAAAAAATATGCCTTTGTCTGGCTGAACAATCTGTTGCCTCCAATCACTAATCAACACTGGACACCAAAGACTGAACTTTAGACATCACCAAAATGATAATGTCTAAATCTAAAAACCTGTCAAGCTGTGGTAACAGCAAATAACGATCTAAGCATCAACTTAACAAAGGTGGTCCAGGCATGTATAACAAAAGACAGAATCATCATCCTAAACCCAGACACCAAGATCTAATTGGAAAAACACAAATACTATAAAAAATCAGAGCATGTCTTCTCCAAAAATGAATACCATTGTAATTGTACCCGATGAAAGCAACTCAACTGATACTCATCACTATGGGAAAAAAATTATAAGTATGTCCAAGTAACTTAGAGGACATGAATGAGACCACAACTAAATCAAGAAAATACAAACATTTGAATTAAATAAAGAAGACAATTCAGGCCATGAGTGACAAAAGAATTCAAAAGGAAATACTGAAGAAAACTGAAAATGATATAAAATTTGAAATGAAAAATTCAGAGAATCTAACAAAACACTCAGTTTAAGCTCTCACAAATAGAGTGGATCAAGTAGAAGATGGAACACCAAGGTATGAAGCAATAGTAGAAGAATTAGATTACATAGATTAAAAAAAACCCCACAAACCATGTCAGAGCATACAGAATCTTTGAGACACTATGACAAGAAAGACGAATCATGCATATAGAAAAAGGGAAAGAGATCCTGGTCAAAAGTACAAAAAACATTTTCAATAGCATTATAGAAGAAAGCTTCCAAGTCTAGAGAAAGGGTTGTCAATTCACATTCAAGAGGCATACAGAAAGCCAAATAGACAGAGTTGGATAAGAAGTTTCAAAAGTCATATAATAGTCAATTCACTAAATGCAAAGAACAGAGAGTCCAAAGCTCTAAAAAGAGAACCATGTCAGACATAAAGTGGGTCTATAAGAATAACTGATAAATTTCCATTGGAAAAACTTTTCCTGATAAGAGCAAGCTAAAGGAATTGATGACCATCAAGCCAAACTTACAGAGATTACTGGAGGAAATACCTCATGCTGAAGAGAAAAATAAGCCTATCCAAGAAATAACATGGATAAAACAATGGCAATGATAGTTTAGGTTGACCATATGACTCCAGGCCAGCTGCCATCTGACTGTAACTGCATTACACCCTCATGTGAGAACCATCCAGGTGTCATAGTTTGCATCTGAACTGTTCCCACATGATCATATTGTGAATACTTGTTCCCCAACTGGTGGTGCTACTTATTAAAATGTGGAGCCTTCTGGAGGTGGGGCATTACTGAAGGCACTAAGTTACTAGGGTGTGCCTTTGAAGGTTATCTCCCCAAACCTGATTTTCTTCATGTGCTCTGCTTTCTGGTGTGCTGACATCTGAGATGCCCCCACTGCATGCTCTGCTGCTATAACTCTCCCATGTATTCCTGCCGTGACGCACTAGAACATTCCAAAACACTCAAGGGAATCTTTCCTATCAAAATACTGACCCCTAAATCAACAAAATGACATTAAGCAACACACATTCTTCTGTGATAAGCCTGAAAATCGGTGGTCTCAACTTCAGAATTAAAAGGCAAAGGAAAACAGACTGAATTAGAAAACAGGACACATCATTTCCCTGCCGCCAAGAACTGTGTCTCGTGACCTCATGTAATACTGTCTTAAGATAAAAGGATAACCAACATCATTTTAGCAAACAGGACCAGGAATTCGAAGCGAACAAAACCGAAGCAAGCAGCACATCCTAATTTAGTATCTGACACAAGAGAGTTCAAATCAAAGGGAATCAAAATTAGACTAAAAAAAAAGTCATTTCATGCTGATCAAAAGAAGAGCTCATCATGAGGTGTTATTCGAACCTTAGATGGTCTTTTAATAGAGGACTCAGTACCAGATATCAGGGTGCAAGCTGAAAGATCAGAGAAGCAGAGCAGGTTACAGCCATCACCTATTACCTCACCAATTCCATGAATCCTCTGACTGAAATCCTGAGTTCCTACCTGAAAGGGTCTCAGCTGAACTGCTTTAGTTCCTGTATCCCAACGCCTTATATGTCTTTTTCGGCCCAGTCATGTCACTTCCTGGGATTAAAGGTGTGTGTGCTTCCCAGTACTGGGATTAAAGGTGTGTGTCACCACTGCCTGGCTCTGTTTCCAGTGTGGCCTTAAACTCACAGAGATCCAGACAGATTTCTGCCTCCTGAATGATAGGATTAAGGGTGTGTGCCACTACTGCCTGACCTGTCTAATCTAGTGGCTGGTTCTGTCCTCCAATCCCTAGGCAAGTTTATTAGGGTACACAATATATCACCACGTTGAGGTCATTATAATTCTAAACATATATATGTATTCGAGGCCTATTCCATGAGAGACAGTCCATATCTGGTCATGAAAACCTTGACAAAATCTCATGACTGAGAAGGATTTAGCCAGTATAGCCAGATTCACTACCGTTAATTAACTGAATTGACATAGTATCAAACCACATTCTAAATACCTATGTTTATGCCATAAACAAAGGATACACTTGCCTTAATCAGAGAAATTCAGTTCAGTGAACAGAGGTGAATTGAGACTCATAGGCACACAAATTTCAGGAACTCAGTGATGGTTAAGTGCTCAGCCTTAAATGGACAATTATGCCTCCTCCTTTAATCTTCAGAGATCACTGTGGAAGGAGTAAAACAAAGTAAGATCTGGGAGATAAGTCAAGGATTGTGAAAAACTGTCTTTTGGCATGGCACAGCCAGTGTAGTCAGAATCTCACTGTAGATTTGGCTGTTACACTTCAGAAAGTATTTGAACCCTATTGCATTAACCCACACATTTTTGAAGTGCAATTATTTTTCAAAAGTTCCTGTATAAAATTAAAAAGATTGAACTAATCAAAGCAGAGACCAACCAGCAATGTGAGAAGAGAAAACCTAAATGATATTTTCTCAAACCAAAAAGATGAAATCTGTTTTGAATGTGTTGAAAGTATATCAAATGTAGAATGTATTGAATGACTTTTGAAATGAGAATTAGCACCATGTAGTTTAAACAAACATACTTTAATAAAGGGATTTTTCCAGGGTTTAAAATGAAAACAAATGTGATTTAAACATCAAAGTTCTAACAAAATTAGATACATTCACAGCCATACATAGATCAGTGGGCATAATAAGAGTTAGGCATGGAGAAATGATGGCACTCATACAGAACAGTGTAGAAGCAAAACAGATGAACAGACACCATGAGTTTTCTCCTTCTACACTAAGTCTCCTTTCATGGAAGGACACATCAAGAAAACTCCTGACATGACGGCTGTGTGACAGAAATGCCTGATCCCAGGGAAGACAGAATTAGGACCACAAAGCTCAGAGGTTGGGAGGCTGAATATGAGATGTGGTAAGTAAAGGAAAAAAAATCATAACACGCATGCAAGCACCACTGCACACCTTAGAAGTCAAAACACCAAGGAAAGAATGACAAGAACATTGCAACTTACATCACAACAAATCATATAAGTCAATAATAAAGGATCAAAAGTGCAATATAAAAACTGGCAAAATATATGTACAAACTATTCAGGGGAAAATGAGAAGAAAACTAAAGATTTCTTGCTCAAAACAATCAATATTCAATGCATTCAAATTAAAGTTTTACTTATGAACATTTCTCAGCTATCAAGGAAGGATGAAGCTGTGGGCACACTCTCTGGTTAAGTCTATGATGGATGGACTTATTTTCACATGGGTGGGTGGGTAAATTCATATCATCTCTGAAAATGACAATTTTACAGTTCCAGTGAACTCCCTTTAGTGTAATTAATCTTGCAGACATAATTTTGCACACATTAAATAACACATGTATAATTATCATGGGTGGCAGTATTTATACATTAAAACACTTAAGAAAATGCTAACTGAATACGTGGTTTGTCTGTAGCATGGCTGTACAGCATTTTTTAACATACCTGTAAAGAAAATATATGTTAATGTTAAACACACTTATGAAAAACTGTAAGATATAAATATATATATATATATATATATATAACCAATTGCTGCAAGTTGTACTTTGAAACTAATCTAGTTACCATGAATTTACACGGTACATTTTGAAAACTTTGAAATTGTGATTTAATGTACTTGTGCATACTAGAATGAAGGCAGTACTATTTCCTTCCAAAATTTACTTGTAGTACGGAAAACTGCTACTACTAACTGATGAGAGAATAACACAAAAATTGTCTAGGGGAATATGGGTTTTCTGTTGCTTTATTGTGATTCACTTTGCGTTATGAATCTCATTAATACATCAACATAACGTTTTATTTTTAATTCTTTTAAAACCATTAGTATATGTGTGTGTGTATATGTGTGGATAGGTCCATGTGAACACAGTGCCTGATAATACATGAAGAGGGCAATAGACTCCCTGGAGCTGCAGTTACAGCTGGATGTGGGCCACCCAATGAGCATGTTGGGAACTGAACTCTCTTTGTTGACAAAATTAGTATGCTCTCTTAGACACTGAGCCTCCTCTCGAGCTGAAATTTTATAAATATGATATTCTTACTCATTTTTGAGAATTGTATACAGTATATTTTGATCATAGTCACCCACAACTCTTCCTAGATCCATTTCCTACCTCCTACCCCAATTTCATGACCTCTTAAAAAAATTAGTTCACCGATTCCATTTGTTTCCCATATTGTTTGGCAATCCACTGGAGTTTGGTGGACTTACTAGGGTCACACCCTTAAACAAAGCTGACTCTCCCTCACCCAGATACCATCAAATGTCAATAACTCCTTGGTTAGGAATAGTGGTTTATGAGCAATCTCTTACTCCATACTAAAATGTTGAGTTGATCTTGTATCATTCTTGGGCAGGCAAACACAGCTATGAGTTCATGAATATAGTAGTCTCATCGTGTCCAGAAATCACTGTATTCCCTACTTCTCCAGACTTCTGACTCTTTCAATCTTTTTATCCACTTACATGATATTTCCAGAGCCTTGGGAGCTATTGTGGAGAATGATATAGATGTTTTGTTTATGGCCAAGCACTCCACTGACATGTTCTTTGCACTTGGATTAGTGCTGAGTTTCTGAGTGAACCACTATCCACTGCCCAAAGAAATGCATCTGATGAGGTCTGAGAGATGAACTGATAGATATAGACATACAAATTTGAAGGACAGTTTCATACTATATCCATTTAGCAGAATGAAAGTACTAAATTCTCCCCTGGAGCCTGTGAGTTTTCCAACCATAGATTTTTCACCAGATTTACAGTAAACAGCATTTGCTTTCTCCTGTGAAATGGGCTTTGACTTCAAGCAGAAAGTGGTTAGATACCCTCACAAGGTCTGTGCCACTATTGTATCTGTAAGCAAATCTTGTCATTCCACTAATTACCACAGTTCACAGAGTTCATAGTGGGGTAAGACTGTTGATGACTTTTATCCTGAGTAGCCTACATAGCCCCTTAACGTACTGTGGAATCTCAACAGCAGGCAGAAGCTTCCCAAATCAACTTTGTTTAGCCAAGTCCTCCACCAAAGTATGTGTTGTCTCCAGCAACAGGGTCTTACTATCAAGTTCTGCTTGACAACCAATAACAATAGCAATAGCAACAGGAATAGCCTATGTTGTTTGGGGATCTCTAGGATACTATTGACAGACAACTCAAGGGATGTATTCCAAATATGAAACTGGTCTTTTTATTTGGTAACTTATGCTTATTAGAGAAGCATTACTCACTGTGTTGGGTATAGGATAACTCCAATTAAACCATTTAAATGAACACATACATGCATACACAAAATATTTAAGAAGCTTATAAAATAGTAGGTTTCTATATGACTTTTTCAAGATTCTTCATGTTAATTATCCCTACTCCTTCTTTATTTAAATGATAATATGGTTGTCTAATGGATTGGCTATTAATCTCACTTTTGAAAAACTATCAAGTATATTTTACAGTATTTTCTAATTTACAAAAAGGGGGACACACTGACTCCTTTAATACCATATCCAACCTTCCTTCCCATCCATTTCCTGTGGTTTTTGCACAAGAGTCTATTATTCAGAGAAATGGATAGAACTAAAATGGTGAAGTAACACAGACCCAGGGAGGCAAATTTCACATATTGTCTCTCATTTATAATCCCTATGTCAAAATCTTCAGATATAAGTGTAGTTCTAACCCCTCGTCAAAGGAACTGCTCTTACCATAGGTAAGACCATGATAGAAAAAAACACAATTTATCGAAATACAGAGAGCAATTATCGTGGGGTGCCCAGCCACAACTGGTTCATTTACAATACAACTCTTCAGCATCTTAAAATCAGGAAATGTTGAGTAAGGGGACATAAAGATAGAAAGCATTAAAGAAACAGGAAGTATGCTGTGAGATTGCACATCCTAGAAATGTCAGGGAAGTCACACCTGTGAAGTCTGGACAACATGGCTCCCCAAACAACGATGACACTAATAGATATGCTAACACGAAAGTGGTAAATCTCTTAGGGCTCCAGCCTGGAACAAAGAACTACAGGCAACTAAGGGAAGCTGAAAGTGGGAGCCAATCTGTCTCACGGAAGGGCCTCCCCTCAAATGGTTACCCAATACAAAGAGGTCACTCCTGAAATAATACATGCAAGAAGCATACGTACTGTGCATGTTGTATTTAGAAATGCACATGCATACACATGGAGTGTGTGTGTGTGTGTGTGTGTGTGTGTGTGTGTGTACACACAGGCATAAATTATCATGCATATGACCTTTAAGACTTCTAGTAAAATCTAAGAGGCATTTACAACAAATCTTTTCTTTTGAGAAATTTTTTGTTAAGTTTAATAACAAAATGGAAAATACACATTCATGGGTAAATTCAAACATACAACTTTTAAATTAATTGAAAATAATGTACTGTTTTATAGTAAAAGGCATCCTTTTTCTGGGCTGCCACAAGATATGTTATCCATCCCTAAGGTGAGTCTTCCAAATACAAATATTCTGATCACAAGACTGTCTCACAGAAGTCACCACCGGCTTGCATTTTCATCCAGTCAAATTTACAAGCAAGATTGCCCACCACAAGTCCACTCCTTATCAATGTGATATTCATTCACATCTCCTTATGTTACTTAACCTCCATTTTCCAAAAATTATTATCTTTTACATTTTAATATATTTTTCAAAGGTACTATTTAAAGCAGCCCATCTGAAAACATTCCTGAAAAGCACCATTAAACAAGGTCTGCAAGTATCTAAGATAATCTTAACAGAGGACAAAGTTGTAAATGCTAATTTTGAAGCAAAACATAAAGCTGCCTCCCAGAATGATCCCTATGTATGCATAAAGATACTGGTTGGAATAATGAATTAACAGCTTACAAACAGGTTTATACATTCAGTATTCAATAAGAACCAATTTAATTCAACATATGGAATAAACAATCATTCTACTAACATGTGACGAATTTCATAAGAAAATCTAAAAAATAGACATGACACACAGAATTAATATCATGGAAAAAAAATCAAGTGAAAGTGCATTATAAACTACCACTACTATATTTTGTCCGCATTATACTTATCCGGGTTAGTTAACTAACAATGAAAGTTTGAGCTAAATGTTATTAACTTGGAGCAAAAATTTTATTAACTTTATTTTACAAATATTATTTCCCCACTTATCTATGTACAACTTTCCTTAGCACTATCTTCTCTGGGTTCCCTGCCCCCATCAGCCACTGCACACCACAGGTCTCAGGATGCAGAGGAACCTGGGAAGCAGGGTCTTGGGTGGTGGTGAGCATAAGAGGAAGAAATGACCCTGGAGAATGTGTTTGGAGGACAGCTCCTTTATCAAAGCAATGGACTAGCTTATATAGTGGGAGTCATGGGCAGGGGTAGGATGGGGGTGGGGAGCATGGACACACTAAAGAACAGGGAGATGCACCTAATTTGCATATGTGGACACGATTGAGGTCAGGCAAGACACCAATTCAAATACAAACGTGTGTGGAAAGAAGCACTCCAGGGGTGGCTAGCAGATCACTGGTCGCATGATTTCTGAAGATCCAGTTTTCTGATGAGGAAAATGTAGCTTAACTGACTTTAACATGACTTGGCCTTTGTTTCTATGGAGTTGAATGGGCTCAGGCCTGATTTGGGTTGGGAGCAGTCCTACGCCTGCCTTGTTCTGAGAACTCTCTGGGGGTGGTCAACATTCTATGGTCCCTCATCTGGCCTGTTTTTTTAATCTAAATACAGATGAAATATACATGAAGACTGCATCATCCAGTTACAATAAACTCTTTCAGTGAATTATCGAGAGAAATGAGAATGCTGATCTTATGTAATAATGTTGAAAAACACATAAATATAATGTTGATTAAAAAACCAAATTTAAATTTAAATTATTCTAGTTCAACTCATGTAACATTAAGTATAGCTATGCTAAAAGTATAAGAGATGACAGTATGATAATTGCCTAGCCAGGGGCATAATAACTAAGATATTTATTTTGGAATGTAATAATTCTATTAGTGTGTTCCACTGACATGAAATATTTCTGAAGCTGTTCAGTGAAGACATATATATATATGCCATAATTCACTAATATTATATTATATTTTCTAATACAATAAACACTTATTTACAGGCAAAACAAAAAAAAAGCAAACAATTTTTTTTCCTTTTAACTCATTTCTAAAGACAGAATAAAACATTCATGCATTTCCCTTTGTAGATTAAAATTAATTCATCTCATGGAAATCTAGTTGAGATAAAGAACGTCCATCTTGCTCCATTCCCCTAGATCTAGTCCCATCCTCAGCTCTGCAGCAGAACAGGCTTGGCAACTTTCCCTGCCCCCTATCCCATCCCTGCGGACCCCACAGATCTCTCCTTTGTAACATTCCTCCTCCCACGTGTTGCTTTGCCTCAGACCCCAACCCCAGCAGGCACCTCTTGCTAACCTAAGGGCTACTTCTTCTAGGGACAAGCAGGCTGAAAGTAGACCCATACCTCTCCTAATGCCCCTTGACATCCAACCCCCCACCCCAGTCTCTTGTCCACTTCTGTAGCAGGAAACCCACTGCCATCTCCCTTACCTCTCTGAATCCATCCCCAGTGGAGTACAAAGATCTTCTCCAGTATTCCTTCCCCCAACCCCTCCTTCCCAGCCTCCAACACCAGCAGACCTTCACTGGGAGCACACAGGTTAAAGCAGAACAAGGTTCCTCACCACTGCCTCCTCCTCTCCATATCTAATCCCCCAGTTTTGTCCCTAGCAATGCAACAGAAGACCAGCTGCAGTCTTCCTTCCTTCTTTCCCACATTTCTTGTGAAATCCACACACCATCCCATCCTAACCTTCCTCCCCTGACTCAGTTTCTCCAGCCAGCGACCAAATCTAGAAGGCATCTCCTGCTAACCCACAAGATATCCCTACTAGAAAACCAGGTAGGCTGTCTGGAGACCTGATCTTCTCTTTCTGTTCCCCCAGAGCCAGTCCCGCCAGTCTCATTCCCCAGCACTGAAGCAGAACATACTTGGCAGCTTTCCCTATCCCCTTGCTCCTATTTACTGTGGATTCCACTGGTCTTCCCCATCTAACCTTGCTTTCCCCACTTGTTGCTTTGTCTTGGACCCCAGTCCCAACAGGCACCCACCACTAGTTCAAAGTATGCTTCTCCCAGGGCAACAAGTAGGCTGAAGATGGACCCTTTCCTCTCTAACTGCTCTTGAGATCCAATCCCCCAGTCACATCCTGAGCTTTGTGACAGGAAACCTTCTGTGTTCTACCTTT
>CABHPQ010146091.1:28113-41164 GCA_902168405.1 Peromyscus aztecus
GTCACATCCTGAGCTTTGTGACAGGAAACCTTCTGTGTTCTACCTTTCCTCTCTGATACCATCTCCAAGAGATCACAAAGACCTTCTCTAACCTTCCTTTCCCAACTTGTCCTAGTATCCCAGCCTCCAACATTACTAGGAATTCCCTGTGAACTCAACAGCTGAATAGTCCTAGAAAACAGGCAACACAAAACCATTACATTCTCTAAAATACAGAGAGGAAACAGAAACAAAGTCATAAAACACATTCCTAACAAAGACAAACTAAGAAATCAGCACCTAGACCTGTAATTATCCCAAACCTAGATGCCTTGACACCAGCATAAAAATACAGTCAATAAGAGCCAGTACAATAGGTCCCACTAGAGCTCAGCTATCCTACCAGAGCAGGCCCTGAATATTCTAACATAGCTGAAGCACAAGAAAAATACGTTAGAAACATCTGTATGAAGATGATTGGCATGCTCAAAAAGGAAATGAATAAATCCCATAATAAAATCAAGGAAAAAAAAAACAAAAAAATGGTGAAAATTTGAAGAAGCTAAGTAAACACAAATAGACAGTTGAAGGAAATGAATGAAACTGTGCAAGACCAGAATAAAATGTGGAAATAGAAGCAATAACAAAAACACAAAGTGAAAGAATTCTAGAAATGAAAAATTTAGGCATTCAAACAGGAATTACAGAGACAAGCTTCACTAGCATTATACATAAGATGGAAGAGAGAATCTCAGGCATTGATGATAAGACAGAAGAAATAGATACATGAGTCAAAGAAACATTAAATCTAAGCAAGTTCTGGCTGGGCAGTGGTGGTGCACACCTTTAATCCCAGCACACGGGAGGCAGAGGCAAGCAGATCTCTTGTTAGTTTGAGGCCAGCATGGGCTACAGAGTGAGTTCCAGGAAAGGCTCCAAAGTTAGGCAGAGAAACCCTTTCCCAAAAACAAACAAACAAACAAAAAAATCTGTAACAAAACATCCAGGAAGTGTGGGACACTATGAAAGACCAAACCTAAGAAGAATAGGATATAGTAAGAGTAGAGGAAGGAAAAGAAGAGGAATCCCAGCTCAAAGTCTCAGAAAACATTTCAAAGAGCCCTACAGAAGGTGCTAGAAGAAAAACTCCAGCAAAAGTAGTTAACTATACCCATGAAAACACAGGATATAAATAATCTCACACCAGCAATATCAAAAGGGAAGCACACACACTCATACAACCAGTACCACCACAAAATAACAGGAATAAACAGAAATTGGTCACTGATATCTCACAATATCAATGGTCTCAGTTCCCCAATTAAATGATAAAAACTATCAGAATGGATGCAAAAAACAGGATTCATCATTCTGCTGCATACAAGAAACACATCTCATCATCAGGGATAGACATTCCTGAGAGTAAAGGGTTGGAAAAATGTATTCCAACTGAATGGACCTATAAATCAAGCTTGTATAGCTATTTTAATATCTAACAAAATAGATTTCAAGCCAAAACTAATCAAAAGACATTGGGAAGGACACTACATACTTATCAAAGGAAAGATCAACCAAGACGGCATATAAATTCTTAATATGCCCCAAACACAAGAGCAACCAAAATTCTTCAGCTAAAATCACATATTAGACTTCACACACTGATAGAGGAAGACTTCAATATTATACCTCACCAATGTACAGGTCAAACAGACAAACACTAAACAGAGAAATAATGAAACTAACAGATGTCTAAAACCAAATGGTCTAAGGGATGTTTACAGAACATTTCAACCAAATAGAAAAGAATATTTTTCTCTGCACCTCATGGAGTTTTCTTAAAAACTGACCATATACAAAGAAACAAAGCAAGTTTCAACAGATACAAGAAAATTGAAATAACTCCCAGCATTCTCTCATACCACCAAGGTTTAATGCTAGATATGATATTAAAAGCAACAGAAACAATGGCAAGCTTACCAGCTCCTGGAAACTGACCAGCTCTCTACTGAATGAAAAAAATTGGTCAAGACAGAAATAAATAAAGAAATTAATGACTTTCTAGAATTCAATGAAAATGAATACATAGTATAACCAAAATTTAGTAGACAGTGAATGCAGTGCTAAGAGGCAAGTTCATAGGACAGAGTGCCTAGATAAAAACAAACAAACAAATAAATAAGGATAAATCTCATACTAGTAACTTAACAGCACACCTGGAAGCTCTAGAACAAAAAGAAACAAACACACCCAAGAGCAGTAGACAGGAAGAAATAGTCAAACTCAAGGCTGAAAACAAAATAGAACCAAAGAAAACAACACAAAGAATCAATGCAACAGAGAATTGCTTCTTTCAGAAAACCAACAAGATAGACAAATGCTTATCCAAACTAACTAAAAAGCAAAGAAAGGATAATGAAATTAACATAATCAGGAAAAAAGGGTGGCACAGCAACAGACACTAAGGAAATGCAGAGATTCATAGGGACCCACTTAAAAACCTGTACTCACCAAAATTGGAAAATCTAAAAGAAACTGATAATTTTATCAATGGGAACCGCTTAGCAAAGTTAAATCATGACTAAATAGATCTATAACACCAAGAAAAGACCAAGACAAGATGGTTTTAGCATAGAATGCTACCAGACTTTCAAAGGAAAGTTAATGTCAATTGTCCTCAAATTATTGTATAAAATAGAAACAAAAGGAACATTGCTCATTACATTTTATGAGACCACAATTATCCTGATACCAAAACCACATAAAGACTAACAAAAGAGAATCACAGACCAATTTCTCTTATGAACATAGATGTAAAGATACTCAATAAAATACTTGCAAATTGAATCCAAGAACACACCAAAATCATTATCCACCATGATCAAGTAGGCTTTATCACTGAGATGCAGGGATGGTTCAATATGTGAAAACCAGTAAATTCAATCCACCATATAAACAAACTGAAAGAAAGAAAAAAAATATGATCATCTTATTATATGCAGAAAGGGTCTTTAACAAATTCCATCACTCCTTCATGTTAAGAGTCCTGGAGAGATTAGGAATATAAGGGACATACCCTAAAATAAAAGGCAATTTAGAGCAAGGCTATAGTCAATATCAAATTAGAAGGAGAGAAACAAAAAGCAGTTCCAGTAAAATCAGAAATAAGACAAGGTTGTCTGCACTCTTCATATCTGTTCAATATTGTACTTGAAATTTTATGTACAACAGTAAGACAGCTAAAGGAGGTCAAGGGGATACATATTAGAAAGGAAGAAGTCAAAGTATCCTTCCTTATTTGGTATGATAGCATATATAAGGGACCCTATTTTTTTTTACCAGAAATCCCTACAGCATATAAACCCTTCCAGGAAAGTATCTGGATACAAGATTAACTAAAGAAAAAATTAGTAGCCCTCCTATCCACAAAAGACAAATGGACTGAGCAAGAAATCAGGGAAACAACACTTTTAACAAATAACACTAAAATATTATTATTTGTGAAAGATTCAAATAATATAAAATCTATTGGAGTATTTTAAACAAACAAGTACAAATCTTATATAATTAAAAAGTTCAAGTCTTTAAAGAAGATGTCAGATGATGGATTGGTAGGATTAGCATAGTGAAATTGGCCATCATACCAAAAAAGCAATCTATAGATTCAAAAAAAATCCCCATCAGAATTCCAACATAATTTTTCACAGATCTTGAAGAGACAATATTTAGCTTCATGTGGGAAATAAAAAAAATACAGGATAGCTAAAGCAATCCTAAGAAACAAAAGAACTGCTGAAAGTATAACCATTACCAATTTCAAGTTGTAGTGTAGCACTACAGGAATAAAAAATACATGACATGGGCAGAAAAATGGACACATTGATCAGAAGAATTGAAATGGAGACCTAGACATAAATATACACACATATGTACACCTGATTTTGATAAAGAACCAGAAATACAACTAGAAAAAGACAGCATCTTCAACAAATGGTACTAGACAAGATGGATGACTGCACATAGAAGAATGCAAATAGATCCATACTTATCACCCTGCACAAAACTCAAGTCCAAGTGGATCAAAATTCTTAACATAAAACCAGATACAATGAATCTGATAGAAGAGAAAATTGGGAATAGCCTTGAATGCATTGGCATGGGAGAAGACTGACTGAACAGAACACCTATAGTGCAGACACTAAGATCAAGAATTAATTAATAGGACCTCATGAAAATGATAAGGCTTCTGTAAGGTAAAGTACAATGTCACTCAGACAAAGTAGCAGCCTTCAGAATTTTACTATTTTTACAAACTCCACATCCAATACAGGACTAATATCCAACATTTATAAAATACTCAAGAAATGAGGTATCAAAAACCAAATAAACAAACTTAGAATGGGGTGTAGCATAAATCTTAAAAGGTCTTATTAATAAAAACAAACCTGGGACCAGGTATTGGGGTGAATGCTGGAAAACCAGAGAGATAGAACAGGCCACAGCTAACCTCACCTCACAAATTTTACAGCTGATCCTGTTTCCTCAGACTGGAAGCCTTTGAGTCCTCATCCAAATGGATCTCAGCTGAACTGCTGCTCAAATGCCTAAAAGCTTAACCAGGCTCTAGTTTCTGGTTTTCATGCCTTATATACTTTTCTGCTTTCTGCCATTACTTCCTGGGATTAAAAGCATGAGTCACCATGCCTGGCTGTTTCCAGTGTGGCTTTGAACTCACAGAGATCCGGATGGATCTCTGCCTCCAGAAGGCTAGGATTAAAGGTGTGAGTGCCACCATTTTCTGGCCTCTATGTCTGTCTAGTGGCTGTTCTGTTCTCTGACCCCAGATAAGTATATCGGGGTGCACAATATATTGGGAACACAATATATCACCACAATGGGGTACATATAAAAACAGAATTATCAATAGGAGAATCTCAAATGCCTGAGAAACAATGCAATGCTCAACATTCTTAGCCATCAGGAAAATGCAAATCAAAGCTACTTTGAGATTCCATCTTACACATATCAGAATGGCTAAGATCAATAACACAAGTGTTAGCTCATCCTGGAAAAGATGTGGAGCAAGGAGAAGACTCTTCTGTTGTTTGTGGGAATCCAAATGTCTATAGCCACTCTAGAAATCAATATGGTAGTTTCTAAGAAATTTGGGGAGTGATCTAACTCAATATCCAGCTATAACACTTTTGGGCACATACTCAAACAATGCTGCATCATACCATAAGAACATTTGGTCAACCATTTCATTGAAGTTTTATTCATAATAGCTAGAAAGTGGAAGCAACCTAGATATCCCTCAATGGAAGAATGGATAAAGAAAACATAATGCATTTACACAATGGTGTATTACTTAACTGCTAAAAAAAAAATACTGACCAATAAACAAATAAACTACATGAAATTTGCAAGAAAATGGATGGAAAGTTTGCAGAACATAATCATCCTGAGTGTGGAGTGTGGTATCCCAAACCCAGAAAGATAAAGATGATATATATTCACTTATATGTGGATGCTGTGGGATGTTGTTCTGCATATTGTGAATATGTGTTGCCCTGATTGGTTGATAAATAAAATGCTGATTGGTCAGTAACCAGGCTGGAAGTATAGGTGGGATAAGCAGACAAGGAGAATTCTGGGAAGAGGAAGGGCTGAGTCAGGAGTCACCAACCAGACACAGAGGAAGCAAGATTACTAGGCAGAACTGAGAAAAGGTACCAAGCCACATGGCTAAACATAGATAAGAATTGTGGGATAAATTAAGTGTAAGAGCTAGTCAGTAATAAGCCCGAGTTAGTGGTTAGGCTTATCACTGACTAGACAGGTTAGGTAAAGAGAAAGGGTCTAGGTAGGACGAATGGACCTCCCTGGGATGGGCAAATTAAATTGATATAATTTATAGGCAGACTTGGATCAGTTGATGATTGGATCAGGCTTATCAGGTATGAGAAGATGGAGTAGAGGGAGAGGGTACAGAGAGAAATAGCTGGAAATGGGGGGTCTTTAGAGGGATGTATGCAAACCCAGTGCCGTGGAAACTTCCCATAATCTGTGAAAGTGATCCTGGTGAAGAGTCGTAGTAATAAGGTATATGGGGTCTCAACAAAAAAAACCTCTTGTCACCAGGCAAGGCTGCCAGTGGCGGGACTGAGTTACATTCAGTTGAGTTGTTGGCCAAGGAGAGCCCATGGAAATCCCCAAACAAACCAGGCTGTTTCTAAGACAAAGGGTTGCTCTCTGCAAAATAAAAGCAGGGTTACATTGCTGAAGGCAATACCCATGCAATTCACTGAATATGGAGAACTCAAACTGCTGCCTTTATAGAGCTTTTACCTTATGTACTAGAAGGTCCTCTGCAGCTCTACAAAAAAAAAAAAAAAAAAAAAATAAAAATCTGGAAATCAACACAGCCACAAAACTTTTGACTTATAATCTATCCTGCCTGAAAATGTGCAAGGGAGATGGTTGTAGTTGGAAGTTTTTCTGTTCCCACCAAGCTCCTGCAGTCCCATGGCTCACTTATAAAATAATCATTCAGAAGCTTATATTAATATAACTACTTGGCCACTAGCTCAGGCTTATTACTGACTAGCTCTTACACTTAAATTATCCCATAATATTTATCTGTATTTAGCCATGTGGCTTGGTACCTTTTCTCAGTTCTGCCTTGTCATCTTGCTTCCTCTGTGTTTGGTTGGTGATTCCTGACTCAGCCCTTCCTCTTCCCAGAATTCTCCTTGTCTGCTTATCCCATCTATATTTCCTGCCTGGCTATTGGCCAATCAGCATTTTATTTATCAACCAATCAGAGCAACACATATTCACAGCATACAGAACATCCAACAGCAGATGGTGGTATAGAGCTTGTGGGAGTAACCAACCATTATCTGATTTGATTTATGGCCTATTCCATAAAAAATAAACCCATACCTCACACTGCTTGGGTAGTCAAGACCCAGAGACTAGATAGTACTGAGATCAAGGGTAAAACCAAACACTACTGGTATAAAAAGAAAAAAACTACTAGTAAATGTCAGCACAGGGCTGACATTGGTCAGAACCATATCCTTTGCATATATATTATGTCTATTAGTTTAGTATTTTTATGGGACTCGAGTGTGAGAATGAGTGGGTTTCTGACTCTTGTGCCTGCTCTGGAGGCTCTTTTCTGCTTCTTGGGTTGCTGTATTCAACTTCATTATGACAGTTTTTGCTTCATCTTACTACATTTTATTTTGCCATATTTTGTTGTTGTTTCTTCAAAGCCTGTTCTTTTCAAATGTGAGACAGAAGTGAATGGATCTGGAGGGGAGGGGTGGAGGGGCAGAACTTGGAGGAGTGGAGGGAGAAGAAACTGCAATGAGTATATATTATATGAGAAAGGACTATTTTCAATAAAAGGAAAAAACAAATTCATTTCTGCCAATTAAAGTGATTTGATTATGAGGCTATGAACCCAATAATGGTGAAATCAAATTGGTACATGTACTTACCATAAATTTCTCTTTCCTTATAAATTGAAAAATTTGGAATAATTTCTAAGCTGAGAAATATTCTGGACAATTCATGAGTAAAATTATGAGTTAATAATCTTTCTTTTCAAATTCAGTTTCAGTTGTCTTACAATGGCAGAGTCAAGGCCATGGTCCCAGAACATGGGAACTGAGCATAGTTTCACAGGTACAGTATAACAACTGGAGCACTTCCTTCCTTTCCACTGGAATCCATACAGTCACACCTTTGTTTAAAAATCTCAGTAACCTTGTGACATATCATTTCTCAGTAACCTCAGGTATTATTTTTTTCTTGTGCAGAATCTGATATTATGAATAAAAGTAATGATAATGAAGTGAAAACATCGAAGTTGAGCTCAAATCAAAGCAATCCATCACTCCTGATGCTAAACACTGGTTCAAGAAATACTTGACAATCATTTGACAGTTTGGGTTATGCCAAGGTTTAATTTAAAGAAATTGTTCTGCTTCATTTTGATCTCATAGTTCTCGGGAAAGAACTTTGTTGTTAAAAATGCTTGCTATGCCATCCTTCCAGAAATAAACTGATGTTACTTAAGAAATCTCTTATAATGCTTCCTAAGACCATCTAAAATTGTATCTTAGGTTCTCTGCTCTCCAAGCAGAAAAAGATGATTAACATTTCTTCAGTTGAACAACAATGTGTAATAGTTACAAGAGATGCTTATGCTAATAAGAACTGGTTCAGGCCTCCTTTTGTCATGAAATAATTACTGTTGCGGAAATACCAGCAGGTGTTGAAAGAGCAGGATTAATTTGTGGGAGTTGAATGACATCATTTTTTAATGGCTTATTAAACACTAATTAGATTTCAAATGATGTGACTTTCCATAGACTTATGTCAGAATGTTTAAACATCTGGCTTTCCTAAGACTAAGGTGAACAAGGTTATAGTTTAATTTTCACAGGTAACAATTTATTCAATGAATCAAAATGGAAATACCCAGGTTCTTTCCCAAAGAGTAAAGGGTATATTTCAATCTTATGTTCTCAGAGTTATTAGTCAATTAAGCAATTTTATTAAACAGTGGAATTATTTGATTTGCTCCTTGTGAGTCAAAGCATGTAAGTCGTGAGATTTCAGATGCACCTTGAAGTTAGAATTTCATGTGCCACACTGAGGGAGATTCTCAAAAGGCAAGAAATCTCAATACTAAATGATCTGTTCTTTGCTCTTATGAGCTAAGGAGCAAATGTCTTTGATTCATTTAGTGTTGATTTTTTTATAACCTTCATTTGACTTTAAGTAGATAAAGTAAGAAAGTATAAAAATACTTTAAAACATAAACATATTGGTGAAAAAGTTATAACTAATTCAATCATTTTTGAATTAAAAAAATACTTACCTATATGCAACCTAGGGAAAATATTTCTAGAACACATCAATACACACAGAAATACACACAATCGTAATATCTTGTAGATGACTAAGCATATTATATTGTGATTTATATGCTTACTAATAACTATGTCTTAACCCCAGACTCAGGTACTATTATCTTCCTTTCTGTTCTCCGGTGTTAATTCTGTTGACGTTGTACAAACCAGTGTGCAGACCTTAGATACTCATGAAGAACATCTCATGCTGTAAACTAAGTGGAAGAGTTAATAAGAAGTCTACCATTTTGAAAATATCAATATATATTCCATCCCTGTACTGTACAGTCCTTCCCATGCTCTCAGATGCTCCATGAAAGTGTTCTTTGGAGGACAGATGACCCCAGGAGTCAGAAGTCACTCCAGCTATGATCCCCCATCCCTCTGCACTACAAAGCAAGTTACAAGAACCTGCCTTTATCCATGCATGAAAGTTTGTTTATTATGAACATCCTGCCTCAGTTTTTTCTTTATTTTTTGTAGTATTGCACTGAAATATTCATTCTGGAAATTGTTTTTTGCCATGTCTTTACACTTTGATCTCTAGGCAAAGGTCTCACTTCTCATTGTTGTTCATCGTTAGTGTTGGCATTCTACAAACAATCTGCCTTGGATTACTCCTCAAGCCTCTTGCATTTGTTTTCACACTGATGAGCATTTCCCAAAAACACTCATGCTCTTCATTTAGGTTACCCATCACCACCGTAAAAACTGTTCTGTATTGTTCCTCCCATAGCTACACTATGCATGCATTGGCATGCTTGCTTTTTAACCTGTGTCCATTCTCACCATCCTCTTCCCAATTAGAAGAACAAGTTCCCTCATTTTTGTGCCCATCATTCTTTATCTGTTTTCCTGGCACAAAGTGGTTACTCAGTGTCAGTGCTTTGGTAGGATGATTGTATGGACATTGGTGGGTAAGATGGGTCATGTACTTTTAAGGTAAATTTCTAAATCTAAATATTGATTGCCTGAGAAACCATTATTATTATATTTACTTATGAAAGAGGAAATTTAGAAATCTTGTTTCTATGACCACTCATGCTGACTCTGCTAGCTATTATGATGAAAGAATCCAGGAAAGAATTACATGTTGAAAGTGGCATAAGCAAGCGGAACAGCCACTGGGCATGTCCACTGTCAGGAACTTAGCTGTGACTTGAGCAGAGGTTTTTTTTTTTTTTTTTTTTTTTTTGAGGTTAGCATGCATGGAGCTACTGTGCATGTGGCAGGGAAGTAAGTGCTGTGCTTTGTAGAATGAACTCTTTGCCTGATGAGCAGTTTAGTGATTATGTATAATAGCTAATGAAGGTTTAGAATAATGCTCAGCTTCCCACTGCAGAAGACAAACTGAAAAATCTGTCAGCTGGATCTGTCGGCAAGAAATCAGCAGTCAGCAAAGTCTTCTGAAATCACAGCTGAAACCAAACTAGCCTAGAAGGAGAAATTCTAGCTCCTCAGAAATGGTTGCTTATTAGATTATACACCTGTTGTTGACTGAGGTATCATGCCATTTTTTATATAAAATTACTTGCATCAATTGATAACTTTCAATGCATTTATTTAGTTTCTCATTTAAATGATAGATTTAACAATTTCCTGTGCAGAGCATTAATCTAGGAAAGTTTGGCAGAAAGTGAGTGGTGGTGTTTTTAAATGAACAAAACTTAGAATAAATGTAGAATAATGAGAAATAATCTAGCTCTGGTACATCTGAAAGGAAACTAATATTTAGCTTTGGATCTTGACAATATTAATATGATTTGAAAGTTTTAGTGGAATGACTCACAATATCTTTAATTTTGGCACATTTCAAAGAGAGGCTTAAATCAGAGGACAGAATTTTTTTTCTCCCCAATCAAAATATAATATTGTTGATGGATTACGATTCTGACTTCTGTGTCTATTACTCAGAATAAGTTTCATTAGCCAGATGATCTCTACAATCGGCTGTATAAAAGTCAATTGTAAAAGCTGATGAAACCATTGGCCAAAGTGAAAATAGGCCTGTAGCAACATGTGGCAATGCCTGAATTATTTTCCCAGTTCTTAAGCAAAATGAAGGGATAAATGAAACTCATCTACAAAAGTAACGAAATGAAAACATCTTAATGAATAATATACATCTAAAATGTCTGATTTTTGTTTGTTTTATTTTTCTGGCAAATTGTGTGTGTGTGTGTGTGTGTGTGTGTGTGTGTGTGTGTGTGTGTGTGTTTGTGTGTGTGAATGTAAGTATGAATGTGTGTGAAAGAGAGTATATGTATGAGTGTGTGTTTCTGTGCTTGTGTTAAAATGGACAATGATCTTTTTGAAACATTAACATTTTGCATTTCCTACTGAAATCCTATGTGATAAATCACTATTATTTGTTAACATCTTCAATTAGAAGGAACCTGGAACTCAGACAAGAGCTGAGTCAGACTATGCAAAACTAGTTTAGTAGTGCTCATTACAAATATTTTCTCTAAAATAAAAACAAAGCTTCCAGATAATAAATGGTGGAGACATTTTTCAAGTGAATGTGTGTTCTTGGCAAATTCCATCTCCTTCATCATATGTGACTTTAGTATTGTGTGATATTTGATTGCTCTGAGAAAACCCAAGACTGTGTTAGTAAAATCAACCTTGGATCAGAGGGTGGAGCCAGCAACGAGTTGACAGGAATAAGCCATAGAGAGGACAGAGAAGCCAGGAAGACAGAGAGATTCACAAGAAAGAGAAGGAAGTGACTTAAAGTTTCATAGTCTTTTTGGTTTGGGACAGCTGGAGAGATACATTCTTGCTGGATCTTCAGCCAAAAAGGAAGGACAGCTGGTTACATCTTGCCCTCTCTGAACTAGCCAGTTTTCATCCCAACATCTGACTCCAAAGTCTTTATTGGTAAATAGAACAATAGAGACTTAATTAAAAACTACATTTGGCGGAGCAGAGTCAGTGCTGGCAGGACACTCCTGCCAGGATGCAGCCTGAGCAATGAGGCATTGATTGCTGGGCTGCAGGGCTAGAGAAGGTAGGTAAAATATTAGTAGATTCAGGTGCAACCAATAAGCTGACAAAAAAAAAAAACCCATAAAAAAACCACTTCATTAGTTAATGAGTTCAATAAAAGTGTCAGATTATTTACATGGGAACAATTCTGTATTCATAGCATTCTACATCAGTCCCTTGCATCCAATGCAGAATGGAAGTAAGTGATTGTACATTAATATAATATCTGGATTACCTCTATTTTGTTGGCAACATTGTTTTAGTTTGAATTTTGCAAATACTTGACAAAAGTTGGTCTTCTAGAATTTTTTCTATCAATTGCTAAACTCTTTTTGAAAATCGGTCTTATGGGAGCAGTAGTGTGACTAAAAAAATTAAAAAAAATTCTCCTTTTCCAACTTTCATCTTTCTCCTTCTATACTGAAAATTATGCTACAAAAAGGGTACTGGCCATTAATCTCAGCATCTCTGAGATGCTGCAGTTCTAGCACTGTGTGTGTTGAGGTGACTGACCCATATTTGCAATTAACTAAGTGGTTAAAGAATTTGTTTGAAGTTATAGACCTTTAATTTTTCCTTCTTAGCCTATGAGTCTGACATGATCCATTAAACAAAGTTTCTAGAAGCTAGCAAAACTCACTTTACTATTCGCGTTTGAATCACAGAGCTTGAATCTAGCTTTTTGATATGGTTACAGCATTGTTGGCTCGAGGATCTGCTGGGCCTCTGTAGTGCATTCTCTCAGGGTGGCAAGATACACAAACATTCTATTTCATATATGTTTAAAGACAAAACACACTATGAATTTCACAATAGTAGTACAAAATCTCTAAATGTCACATTATCAATTTTATATTTATTGAAAATTTAAATAATGAAAAGCTAATACATTAGATTTAAAATAATTATTTTAAATAATTTTTAAATTTATATTGTATTCTTAAGTTTATACATGACCCAGATGCTGTGTTTCTGAGGAAGTGAGGGGTTAGCTCCCTCAGAAAATACAGAAATGGATTTGAACCTTCATATAATAAAATATATGAGAAACTAAAAACATGGAATGATTAAGCATGAACAAAAGAATGTGAGGTTGATTAGCTAGAATAGCACTAAGATCAACTGTGTGTGAGGGAACTATACCTGCTATGATCAGA
>CABHPQ010146092.1:9062-50319 GCA_902168405.1 Peromyscus aztecus
CTCTCTCTCTCTCTCTCTCTCTCTCTCTCTCTCTCTCTCTCTCTCTCGTCTCTCTCTCTCACATACACATTCACACACACACACTCTCATATATATATATATTATATATATATATATAATGTGAATAAACATATATATTCTCATGTGTAGATAGGTGTATGCATAACAAACCACTGTATAAAATTTTGTTTAATGACATTAAAAGTTCCAAAGTAATGATGGCAGGAAGAGTAAAATTAAACTACATGAACAGTGGTTAATGTGCTTTCTGGTGAACACCTGCATCTTGGTTAACTTTTAAAGTTAAATGTAGTTTTCTATAGAGATCTTAACAATTCATATACAATTCCCTTGAAATGGATTCTAGATATTAATATGAAAATTCTTTAGTTCTAGAAGAGAATCTAAGATGTCTCCTTGACCTTATGCTTCGTGATATTTTTATCTGAAATACTGAAATTTTGATTCAATGAAACTAAAAAATGAGTATTTTTCTTAATATTAAGGGTATCAACACTTATACAAACATACACATATATTATATACAACTAACCAAAAACTGATAGTAATGTTTGAAAATACATAGTTGATAAAATGTTAAATCTCAGTTATATGAATAACGCTTAAAACAAATCAAAGGCAACAAAGATAACAACAAAACCTGTTTGACAAATGGGCCAGTTCATGGAAGCAGATGTGGAGACGGCAACCAACCCATGGGCAAAGTGAGCATGATAGAATAGTAGGTAGATGTGAAGCAATCAGCAACAGCCTTCCCCTACACTGCTATTGGAATGGTGCAGGCTAAAAGCTGTTAATGCAAATTTCTGTTAAGCATAAGCCAATTAAGAGTTCTGAAACCACTGGAATTAAATCATTCAAATTAGGTAGGCTAGTGAAGGAAGCCAGGATTACCATGGGGATGAGAGGTAATAAGCAAGAAATGATGATGTTACAAATATTGGATAAGGGCAGATCAGGTCTAGAAATTCTATCTGCCTATATGGGATACTAGAAATGCATACAGTATCATGCTTTCAACTGAAATTGTGTAGATGCAAAAAACATTCAACAAACAGAACAACCAGAACTATTCCAGCTTGTCAATCTCGTTATGTCTGAAATTAACTAAAACCTACATAGCTAGTTACACATGATATCACATGTTCCTTTTGTATATTTTATAAATTTTATAGTTGTCCTTGACTGAATGTACCAATTCCTCTAACTTGTCTTCAAGCACTATTACTCCATTCTCCTTATCACCCATTATATTTCTCAAGTTTTCTACTTAGCTTTTCATGGATATATTGATTTTTTATTTCCAGCATCGTATCACTTTGGTTTTTTTTTTCTATAGCAATTCTGTTTATTAAATTGCAACTTCATATTCACTATTGAGGTATTTATTTAATTTATATATTTATTTGTGATCTCTTGGATTTCATTCAGAGTTTTTCACATCTTCTTCCATTTTGTTGAATATATTCATCATTGATGTTTTAAATTTTTGTCAATTTCATGCAAGTCACTCTCATTGGGGGGTATTACTCTAAAAATCTAGATTTTGGAGGTGACATGTATGAAATTTTTATGTAACCTGTGTTTTTGCTTTGGATCATGTACACCAGGAATTAATTGTTGGCTGAATTTATCAACATGTTCAGTAATTGCTTTTGTTACCTTTCATCTTTCAGTTGAAGGAGTGGCAATGTCGTATAATTGACCCTAAGTATAATATGGTCACGATGTCCTTTTCTTTTCTTTGATATTCAGGATGTCAATCCCTCTTCCAGCTTTTCCCTGCAACAACAGTCATTATTCAGGAGTAGATTCACTCTGACAATATTGTTGAAGTCAAGTATAAAACAATTATCTCTTAAACTGTTGTTAAGTATGCATATAAAATGGACTTTAAAAGTAATGTTCTTACTAACAAACTAAGTGTGTGGTATTTGTAGATAGATAGAAAATAAAAAGAGAAAGAAATAAGAAGTACATAAGAAGACCAGGGATTCGTTGGCATAATAAAGAGAGAGTAGTGGAAAGGACTGTGGGAGAAATTTAGCAGCAAAAATGATTTGGGTAAGGGATTTTTAGCCAAAAATGGATTGAAGAAAAAGACACATAAAGATATGCCAAGAGATAACAGAGCAGTCCCATTTGTCCAGAGGATGAAGCACAGGGACCCAAAACCAGGCTATAATACATCCTTTGGTAGAGTAAAAGGTATACAGACAGTAAGAAAATAGAGAACACACACACACACACACACACACACACACACACACACACACACACACACGATACATGGCAAGAATATAGCAGGACCCAGATGGCTTGTTAAAATGACCTAAAACATTAAGGAAAGATGGGATAGATGGACAAGAGGAGAGAGCTACAAGATGATTTTGGATTAAACCAGCCTGAATTAACATATTAACATTTATTAATGCTAACATTCATTAACATTCACTTGGACTCTTCCATGTTCTTGCCCCATTACAGGGAGGGACTCTGAGATGGACTATTGTTCCTCTGTGTCTTCCTTTAGATGACCAGATTACTATGTTGTCTTGGTCCAAGGGCATTGCTTCAAAGGTGGAGTTCCACTTTCCTAACTTTATTATATAGGTCTGAGTTGCTTTCCTTATTTTATTCATCTGCTGTTTCTGCATGGTGATTTATCATTTTGAAATGTAGGACTCAAAAATCCTTTTCTAGCATTTTATCCATCTCATAATCTTTGCTTTTTTTTTAAACTTTTATTGAAAATAGTTTTTTTTTATCATATAATGTATCCTGATTATGATACTCCCCCATCTATTCCTACTGCTCCATTCCAGATCCACCCCCTTTCTGTGTCCCATTAGAAAAGAACAGGGATATGAGGCATGAGCCCACTGAGGGGTGTATATAATATATATGTAAATTAATTAAGGTTTGCAATGGGAAAACAGACTCACTAATAAAAAGCAAGGTAGACATGTTGTGGATCCGCTGCTGATCCAGCTTCTGTTCTCCTCAAGGCCCACAGGGATCAACTGCGAGCCGCTTTTTGCTGCTTGACCCGGTCTCCTCACCCTAAGAAAGAGTAACCCCCTTTCTCTCTCCTCCTAAGTGGTCACATACGTAGACAAGAAGTCATGCCCCAAGGCTTGTATAACAAAGCTATTGGCACAACCAATTCCCACAGGAATAATAATAAAATATAATGTAATAGTATAAAACAAAAGCTAACACATAGAATAGGACAAAAAGAAGTAAATGAGCCCAAGAAGCGTAAGATGCAGAAACTCACTCATTCACACACTCCAGAATCATATAAACACAAAGCAAGAAACCATATATATATGTATATATATAATACATTTATATTTATATGAATTGTTGGGTAAAAAGAAAGAAAATATATGAATAAAATAAAACATAAATGAAAAACAAAAATAAGAAAATAAAATTTAAAAAGACCTGAAACAGGGTTTGGGATTTAGTTCAGTGGTAGAGCGCTTGCCTGGCCAGCGCAAGGCCCTAGGTTCAGTCCTAAGCTCCAGAAAAAAAAAAAAAAGACCTGAAACAACATTTTGAGACAAAGAACCTCCAAAGTTGCTATTGAATACATTTTCTGTTGGACATACATACTGCTGGGTATGTGATCACCCTTAAGAGTAGTTTGTTTCCCAAGTGAGACTCCCTTGGAAAAAGTAAATTTTCATTTTCAGGTGGTTATCACTTGAAGATACCTTCTGGGTTAGGGATGGGAACACCTGCCAACTTCTTCTTTCAGCTCTAGGACCCCATTTGGTGCAGACCTGTAGCTAGAGTTTTCCTGCCTTGCCCACAATCAGGACAAATCTTTGTCACCCGCCAATCCCACAGCCGCTCAGACCCAACCAAGTAAACACAGAGACTTACATTGCTTACAAACTGTATGGCCATGGCAGGCTTCTTACTAACTGTTCTTATAGCTTAAATTAACCCATTTCTATAAATCTATACCTTGCCACGTGGCTCATGGCTTGCCGGCATCTTCACATGCTGCTTGTCCTGGCAGCAGCTGGCTGTGACTCCTTCTGACTTCCTGTTCTTTCTTTTCTCCTCTCTGTTAGTCCTGCCTATACTTCCTGTCTAGCCACTGGCCAATCAGTGTTTTATTTATTGACCAATCAGAGCAACACATTTGCCATACAGAACAACCTACAGCACTTCCTCTTTTTTTTTTTTCTTTAAAAGGAAGGTTTTAACCTTAACAAAGTAAATTACATATAATTTGGGAATTTGGGCGTAGCTTCTCTTACTACTTCCCGCTGGAGGGGGGCACTGTATCTTATGGGGACACAAAGAAAATTTTAAGATTATGGAATAGTCCATGAGGCTGCATTTTCTGAGCCAGTTGCCTTCAAACCATTCTGGATGTTGGATCATCTGGGCCATGGTGTCATCGGAGACCTCTCAGGGGGTCTTGGCTGGTTAAAACTGATGTATCTTAATCTGGAACAAATCCATAGCCTCTGGCTTTCTGTGGGAACAAAAGCAGAGTCTCCTTTCCAAAGCAACACATCTTTACATCCAATTTTTGAAGTCAAGGTATCTTTTTTTTTTTTTTTTGGTTTTTTCGAGACAGGGTTTCTCTGTGTAGCTTTGCGCCTTTCCTGGGACTCACTTGGTAGCCCAGGCTGGCCTTGAACTCACAAAGATCCACCTGGCTCTGCCTCCCAGTGCTGGGATTAAAGGCATGTGCCACCACCGCCCGGCTTAAGGTATCTTTAAAATATACATATTGGTTTAACTCAACATCTTTTACGATCAAATGCTTTTCTGCAGTTAAAAATCCCAGACAACACAATCCAGATTCTCTGTGTAATATTCATCTTTATGTGGCTTATTTTTTATATTAATTTTATTGTTTTTTTAAAGACTTTATTTTTTAAAACTATGTATTTGTTTATATAACTGTATATATCACCTTTTTTGTCTCTTTTAAGCCTATGTATATTTTACACACATTGTAAACTATTACATTTGAATCTGTCTTATTGTGAATCTATTGCTTTAAACTGCAGCATTTGTAAGACTGAAACGACGCTATGGCTGCTGGCTCTGCCCACCTCAGCTTCCCAACATGGCGGTGGTACGTTTACCGCTAGCTCTGGGAGCTATCGTGGTCTATGCTTTTATCCAAGCAGCGTGTAGCCCAGAAACCTCTTTTTTTGTTTTGTACTAGCAAAGACTAAATACACCATGCAGCTTAATGTGCCACTTGCAGAGGCCTCATTTCCACCATGCTGCAGGTCGAGCACACACGCCAGGAACCCACAAGTAGCTCAAACCGGCAAGCTGCCGCTTATTTGAGAGAGATAATTAGGAAGCTGTTTTTAGCTCCGTTTTAGAATCTTTTCTCAGGTTTTAGGTGGAAACTCTTGCCAACTTGTTGGGCGCCATTTGTAGCTAGAGTTTTCCTGCCTTGCCCACAATCAGGACAAATCTTTGTCACCCGCCAGTCCCATAGCCGCTCAGACCCAACCAAGTAAATACAAAGACTTATATTGCTTACAAACTGTATGGCCGTGGCAGGCTTCTTACTAACTGTTCTTATAGTTTAAATTAACCCATTTCTATAAATCTATACCTTGCCACATGGCTCATGGCTTACTGGCATCTTCACATTCTGCTTGTCCTGGCGGCGGCTGGCTGTGTCTCCTCTGCCTTCCTGTTCTTTCTTTTCTCCTCTCTGTTAGTCCTGCCTATACTTCCTGTCTAGCCACTGGCCAATCAGTGTTTTATTTATTGACCAATCAGAGCAACACATTTGCCATACAGAACATCCCACAGCACAGACCTGTTGAGGCCCTGTGCATACACAGTCTCTGTGAGTTCACATGCACGTCAATCATGTTGATTAAGAGAGCCTTGTTTTTTTTTTTTCCTGTCTTGTATCCCCTCTGGCTCTTACACTGTTTCTACCTCCTCTTTGCCTGATTTTCCTGAGCCCTGAGAAGAAGGATTTGAAAGGGGCTGGGTGTTCAGTGGTCTCTTCTACTGCAGGAAGTAATTGCATTGTTGGCTGAGAAAGGCACTGATCTATGAGTATAACAGGCTATCCTTAGGATTCATTTTGTTGTTTTGTTCTGATAGTAGAACAGTGGTATTTGGTTTTACCCTAGGTTTCTGACCTATCTAGTCTCCAGTTCCTGGTGACCCAAGCATTAGAATGGGTTCTGTCATATGAGCCTTAAGTCAAATCAGATATTGTTTGTTTACTTCTATTGTTTGTGCCACCATTGCCCTAGCATATCTTGCAGGCAGTACACACATTGTAGATCCAAGGGTTTATAGTTGCGTTTGTATTTACAATTCTTCTTTGGTAGCCTTTAGAGTGCCTTCCTGTACCAAAGGTTCTAGCATGTAGGGGTGAAAGCTTTGTGTAGTCATCAGCTCAACTTCCCCGTGTTCAATGAGTTGTGTAAGTGTTTTCTGAAGCAATAGGGCCTTGCTGTCAGTTTTTAAAGGGCAACTTATAATCTTGGCAATAGCCTGGTTTGTTTAGGGGTTCCCATGGGACTCCTTTGGCCAACAACACAATTAGTTGCAGCCTATCCCAGTACTGAAAGTTTCATTTAGTGACAAAGTTGTCCAGTTGGGGTTCTCTCTCTCTCATTATCTGGCGATATTTGTATCACCTTTATATATGTAGATATTTTAGGAAGATTTTATCTATTGGGTTCCATACTGCCCTTCAAATGTCACTTAATTTTAGCTGTTCCTTCCCACATTTCTTCTCTTGTCCCTTCATCCCTTTCCCATCCTCATTCATCCATAGCTATCTATTCAATTTCCCTTTCTTGGAAGTATCTATCTGTCTCCCCAGATCCCTTACTCTATAGCTAACCTCTGTGGTTCTATGGGTTGTAGTATTATTGTAATTGACTTAATAGTTAATATCCACAGATAAACAAATACATGTCATGCCATATTTATCTTTCTGGTTCTGGCATTCCTCATTTAGGATGTTTTTTTCCTAGTTATTTCCATCTACCTAAAGCTTTCATGATTTCTTTCTATTAATGGATGAGTGATATTCCATTGCATATATGTACTACATTTTCTTTATCTGTTAAGGGGCATTTATTCTCTTTTCAATTTCTAGATATAATGGACACAGCATCAAACTTGCTGAGCAAGTGTTTCTATGGTAGGATGAAGCATTCTTTGGGTATATTCTCAAGGGTGGTATAGCTGGATCTTGAGATAGATTGACTCCCATCTTCTGGAGGAACAGCCACACTGATTTCCCTAATGACTCTATATCTTTGCTTTTAAACACTGAGTCCTTGTGAGCTTCTAAATATGTAACAGTGGTTTCACTTCTGGAAGTTTTGTGTTTTGTGTATGTTTGACGGATATATACTCCCACTTTTAAGTGAGTCTTTTTTATAAGTTTTCTTCACCTGAGTTTATAATCACTATTAATATCCAGGAGACGCCAACCTCAATTGTAAAAGATACAACAATTGTTCTCCAGTAATCCTGTTTTTAACTCTCAGTAAAAAAAAAAAAAAAAAAAAAAAAAAACACTTGTGAGTTTGATGTGTGTTCTAGATAACTTTCAGAGACATCAGCACTATGAGAGTGATTGGAAAAATGCAGTTTATAATTTTTAAAAGTCAAAGGGATTAATAAAGAAGCAAAGCGAGTTGCAAACAGGAAAGGGGATATGAGAGTAATGGATGATACAGAATGAAGTAGATGGGATACTGAAACGAGAGATGATAGGGAAAACACAGACTGCATATTTAAAGAGAAAAGATAGTCATAAAAGATTTTAGAACAGATTCAAGCCCTAATAAAAATGCCTGAACAATTGAAATATGTTTAAATATGTAAGTAGGGAATTAATAAGTAACTACAAAATTAAATAAGAAATAAAATGAAATAGAAATTTGACTTCAATCATCATATTTTTCCTATTTCCTCTGGTAGTAGGTTCTACAAGTGGGGGCAGACTTCTATTCTCAGTAATTCAAGTATATTTGGGAATACTCTTCTGGGTCCAAAAAGACTGTGTTTGATGCCTGCAACCAGCAATCACTTCTCCAATTCAGTTTCTTACTTTGGAAAACAAAATACAACACAGATGTTTCACTGATCTCCTATGATGATACACTGTATTTATATACAGCCACACTTCATGTTACTTCTACTTAAATGTGTACTGTGACTATTACTGAGCGAATGTCACAGTTAGTGATTTTAAAGTTCATGTGTCTGTCAGTCAACCTTACAGGGTGATAAAGCACCACTTTTCATCATTTCAGTCTATTTAACCTTTTAAAAGGCAAATTTCATTTCTGTCTTTCCTATTCATGTGACAGTAGAATGTGTTACTGTTACTGTTGCCCCCAAATGCTAACCACATTTCCCTCATGAACATGAATGCTCGACCACATTCATTGCTGTGTTAATCATAATGTCAGAAACAGTGAAAGATGGTACATTACAGAAAACATGCCCCATAAAATAACTACAGACATATACATAAAACATAAAGCTAGACAAAATAATGAAACTCTCATTAACTTTTGTATCATCTTAAAATTAAAAATAAGTTTCTGCATGTCCCAAAGTATTCAAATAAAAACAGCAGAATTTACCAAATAGCTAAACATTTCTTTAATTTTTGAAAGAGAATTCAGTGCAGTAATTAATGCTAATGTTTTTAAGCATCAAGCTGAACTCAACATAAAAGATCCACTTAGTCTTCCTGGTCCAACTATCCTATTACATCTGAGGATCTGGATTCAGTGATATTTGATTGTGTACATATACATATACAAGCACACATGACTTCATGTCTAGAAGTATGTTACATACAAATAAAACAGCTTAGAATATTTATTTCAAAGAGAAAATGTTCTGTAAATATCTTTTTTAAATGAGTGGACCATTTTGTCACAAGTGTATTCTGTAAGAAAAGATGTGAGTTGCTGCAAGTTCAAGGCTAGTCAGGGATATACAGAGATACTCTTATTAGGGAGAAAGAGAGAGAGAGAGAGAGAGAGAGAGAGAGAGAGAGAGAGAGAGAGAAAGAGATAGAGATAGATAGAGAGAGAGAGGGAGAGAGAGAAAAAATGAAAGAAAGAGAAAGTATTATGAATAAAAATGAATTAGAATACACAATAAACAAATATAACTGTATATTATAAGCATAGAGTGGCAGGATTGGGCTTGGGTGTTTGTGAAGAAAATATTGGGCTCATTCTGAATGAATAGTTCATCCTCTCTTAAGTGCCAAGTGTTCAAAGAATGCAAATGTTAAGAAATTACAAGAAAAAAAAGAAAAAAAGAAAAAGAAAACATTAAAAAAAAAGAAATTACAAGAAACACAGTAGCCTCTAGTTTAAGGAGAAAGTCTGTCTCCCTTTTTGAACTATTGCTTTATTCTGATAAATATGTGTAGAAAGAAAGGATTTATTACAATATTTAAGTATTTAAACAGAGTCATTATTAACCATTTTACTTCAGTAAAAATAATTTTTCAAAAATAAAAAGACCAAAAATTGGCTGATTTTCCACAGAAAGTGAGATATTATAAAAATTGTTTTTAATAATATAGACATCAATTGCAACATTTGTTTCCTATTGGACATATGGCATGACTGTTTAATAAATTTCACCACTATGAATTTTATTGATTCAAAAATTACAATCATGTAAGTCTATCAAATTGAAGTTTAGTTTCCTACAATGTGAGATTCAAAGATAAAATATACAGAGAATTGCCATGCACATAAAATCTGTAAACACAACTCTCTTCAGATTCCACCCTGATATAATGGGCCATTCCTGTATCCCTAGCTCTCAGGAAGCAGAGGAATGATGGTCACAAGTGGTAGAGTATGGTGATATTTTATTTGTGCTTTGGTAAATAAAGCTTGCCTGGAGAATCAGAGGAAAAACAAAGCCATTATAAGTAAACAAAGAAGTCAGGCAGTGGGAGCACACGCCTTTAATCCTATTACTTAGCAGACAGGATCTCTGTGTGTTCAAGGCCACACTAGGGAACAGAGCCAGGTGTAGTGGCACATGCCTTAATTACACAGCAAGGCATATAGACATGGATAGACAGGAAGTAACTCGCGTTTGGAAGCTTCAGAGATGGTGAGGTAAGGTTGGCTAGTGGCTTTCCCTATTTCCCTGATCTCTCTAAGGCTTTCATCCCTGTATTTGGCTCTGTGTTTTTTTATTTAATAAGACCATTTGGAAATTTGTATACAGTAGAGTGGGGTGAGCAACTTAGCAAGTGTCCATCTCTTCTAAAACAGAAGGCTCTGATTTAACTGCTTACCTTCCATGCATGAGGATGCAGCTTCAGCTGTCAGTTAAAATAGAAGAAGAGGAAGAAAAGCAGGAGGAGGAGGAGGAGGAGGAGGAAAAGGAGGAAGAGGAGGGCGAGAAGGAGAAAACCTCTGGATAGCTTACAATTCATGTGCAATTAGATACTATAGGATTCAGGTTTTTAAATGTAGACACTGTTTCTGGAGATCTTCTTTGGTAAAGGGTGTCTGTCCCTGGAATGCTGTCATGCCTACCTTAAACACTATGCCTCCTGAAGTAAGAAAATTCTGTTTCACCCAGCACATGGAAACATATGATCAGAGATCTTAATGATAGTCTGCCTTTTTAGACTACTTTATCTTTTCAAACTATTCTCTCCTACAATATAATTGCATTGATGATTGGCATACCATTTCTCAACAAAGTGATATACTAGTTCTAAGATTGTAATGATTCAAGACCAAGCCTGATCTCATATTTGTTCACTGATACCTGCTATTTAGGCCCCAAGTAGCATAAAATAAAAATAACATAATTATTTATGCATTCTACTAATTACTAGACACTAAGTGATTGAAAAATATAATTCCTTTAATGTATTTACAGATGAAAACGAGGCAGTAAGAACTTAAGTAGCTTATACAAGGTCATCAAAGTATTAAAAATGAAATCAGGTGCGCTAAAACCTGTGTTCTGAATTGCTACATATCCTTAATCTCTGAATATATGGTATAGGTACTTGTTAAAACAATTAGTAATAGGGCCTTAACTTCTGGAAATACTACATGATAAAATCTAAGTTAAACTCACTACAAATGAAGTGTGCACTGCAGGTTACAAAATGATTGAATAAAATAAGGAAGAATATCTTTATAGAAATTAAAATTGAAGATAATTCCAAAATAAAATGGAAATTTTAAAATATCCAAGATGGACACTAGATTCAAAAACCTTATGACAGAAGTAAAAATAACTGTGCTGTTGTTTTCTTAAAGATATGTATTAAAGACACTTGGTAAATCAATTGGCACATCCCATTCTCTGGAAACAAAACATTAGCTCCACAATTTGTTTTATTGAAAGACCTTGAATAAATGGGATGCATATTTGTTTTCAGAGCATCTGAATAAGTCTATTTTCTGACAGTCATCTTCTTAGAGTCTTAAAAGAATTGACGGTATTCATGAAAGTATATGAGCTCACATAAGAAGGAACAAGACCTTGGTATGCTTGTAAAAGGGAGTTTGTTCAATGCAGAAGCACCCAAGAAAGGAAACAGGTATAAAGAATAAAAACAAATCAAGGATAGAAAAAATGTTCAAATATGCTCATACTTTCAAGAGTATTGTTGGTCTAATTCACAGGGCATACACACTAAGATTGCTTCAATTTACAGTGGGAATAAAACTTGCTGGGCCCTGTGCATGTACAGCTCACAGTTTATGAACTTAGTTATACTTTCTGTTCCTTTTAGTCACCTTAGTTAGTGTGTACTTTCAACACAACATGTAGGCATGAGGGGTGTGAAGATACTCAGTAGAGCCAAAGAGGGAAAAACCTGTAACTCAACAGCATCCCTCCCTCTTTTCTCTGCCCATTACTTCCTCTGAATAAGCCATAAATCTGGCGCGCACTGGGATGGAAGTTGAGGATTTGGGCTCTACAGTCCTTCTGGACTCAATAGAATTGATCTTAAAAATATTAGCTACTATTTATATACTAAATCCTCCACCAACCCTTTCCCAGACCTGCTAAGGGTGCACTGCTAACATCACACTGTGTAGATGGAAGAATTGAGGATGTAGAGATTGTTTGCAGAGACTGAAGTCTGCTAATTTGCTTCTAAACATGTAGATTTAAATATTGCCATATGGAAGAGATTCCCTTTTTGCAAACTGCTGTGCATGGTTGCTTCAATCTGTAACCCCAGCCCTCAGGAGACTGAAGTAGGGATGCTTTGAGTTTCAGGGTAGCCTGGCTTACAAAACTGAGACCCAAGATCAAAGGAACAACAACAAACCAACCAATAAACAAACAACAGAAAACACTTTTCAGTGCTGCTCTTGATCAGGCTTCAAGACTTACAGTTTGCAGGCTCTTATCTTTTCCATTCTTGTATCCCAAGGATTTAGTTAAGATGATATGGCACCCAGCAAAAGTTGGAGAACAAGTAAGTTCAGTTAAGTCACCATTTCTTTCTTCTTCGCTTATCAAAGTGATTTTATATTAATAACCAGTGAGTATCTATTCTGTGCAATATCTGTGGTTGTTTCTTATACATTCTTCTTCTTGTCACCTGATGATGTGCTTGAGATAAGGTCAAAAGTCCTGGTGGGGTGTTCATAGTGGGTTGGAGATTCACAGCATGCAGGACTCTAGCCAAGCTGTTTAGGCTCTTCAGTAAGTTCAACTCTCATCAATTGTAAGTGAAGACAGCATTTAACTTGGAGGATTATTGTGATTAAATATTTTTTTAAATGTGTTTTTATTTTATCAATGATCAAAGTATTTAAAAACAGAATGGCAGTTAAGAACATGAATTTGATGGCAAACTATTTGGCCTCAAATCTCAGCTAAAAATTTGGCAAATTAGTTGATGACATTTTGCTTGTTTTCATCCTGTAAAACAAAGATAAAAATATACCTATCTTGTGACTTTATTATGGGCTGAAAATAAGTAATTCACTATGCACTGAGCACAAGATAAGCCCTCCATGCATATTCTAAATGTTACTAAGAGAACATCTGGTTAATCATATATGCTAGTTTTTAGTATCTGGTAAGCACTGAGGTATATGGTTCAGACTTTTCAAGTGAGGTGTCAATGGTTAACACACCATTAAATATGTAACAGTGCCTGCAATTTTCTGCACTTGGTGAAAACATACTGAGTGAATGAATTAGTGTAGTGTAAACTCATAGCCTGCAATGGGATTAGAACTTCAAACTTTCTTGTTGAAAAGTTGACTATTTCTGTCCTTAATGGTAGATACGGTTTTGTAATACAAATTAATGTAACCTACTAACACGTTTGTACTCTGTTCTCATGTAACAAGCAAAATTACAAGTATTTTTTTTAATTAGAAGGCTCCCTAATTATTTTTATGAATTTTAGTCACAATTATGGCATTTCGTTTATGCCTTAGTAGGACAGAACTATGAAAAAATATTCAAAGATATTTTGAATCAAATTCAACATCACACAAAAATATGGTGATTAAATTTCAATCCTTGTAATTTAAGCTTAAAGCTCTTATCACATAAAAACAGTATTCAGAGATACTTAATTGCTTATCTTCGGTCCATTCATCATAATCTGAATCCATTCACCTTCAAAGCATTCATTTCTATATCAACCATAAGCCCTTGTCTAGGTTATTTATCCATCTTCAGGCTTAGCTCCATAGATCTGCATAGTAGGAATAATTTTACTTGGTACATGGGATATTGTAAGATACAATAGAAATGGCATGTGTGATTATACCCTAACATATATGTATAAATGATAACTGCATGTGTACTGAGTTTTCTTGCTCAGGTATTCCTGGAAAAAGTCAAATATAGTAGCTAAGTCCAAAGTTCAGAAAGTCACCACAGTAAATACCCCTAGACATTCTGACAGCTGATTTACAATGCAGGGATGGTGACTTGTTAGAAATATAACTGAAATGAAAATGAAATGCTTATTAGTTCTAACTACTCTGGGTTGGAAGATGCTCTGTACTTAAATTTGATGTTCTGTGCTTAAATTTTTGTAGCTTACTATAAATGTATTAAAAATGATGTTTGTTTATTTGGCTTCATCTGCCTACCGTAAGATCTCAAGTTACTGATTTTCCTAAATACATATCAGTTGACATTATATCACAAAATTAGCAGCTAACTGAAGGTGTTGAGCTCTGTAAAATAAGTAGCACACACGATCGTAGCTCTTACTCAAGTATTTGTCTCAGGCAGAGTCCTTCAGCTTCCTAAGTCCAAATCACTACTTTTGTACTTTACACTCAGGCATGACGTGGTGCACATTGAAGGCATGCTCAATGTTGCCATTAGATTTGAGAACACAAATCCAAATGCAGAAGACCCCAAGTCTCTGAGAAGCAAAGCTTGATAGAAAGATGCTAATGATAATTAGTGAACTTGGACAGCTTTTGAAAATAAATAGCAGGGGGGCTTCCAGGCTCTCAAGAGAGTCCAAACTTGAAAATCCCTTTTCTTTAATGTGTGTAAAAGAGAATCACTATGGAGTATTTCTAAAAATTTGTTGTTAAAGTAGGGCAATTTGAAGTCCCTTCAAGTGTCATCAGTATGAAAGGAATATTGCTTATTTCTAATGCAGACTGTACGTATTTTTAACATGGACAAGTGAGGAGATCTTGGAAATAATCATATTTCCAGGTACCAAAACCATAAAGTTGCTCCCTGCTGACTTTTAACAAACTACCAGCATGAAAAACTAATGATGGTTGAGCAGAGAAGTGTCTTGTAATTTTCTCAAAGCAATTTATATTATGCTCATTGACTACCTTCCTCTGAGGATCACAAGTTAGGTTTTTCTTATCAAATAACTGTAAGAAGAGAAAGGCTGCTCAGTTTTGTTTTTAGTATTTAAATATTTCCTGCAGTTTTATCATTTTGAAACATGACGAGAAACAAAGTTACCATCACAATAAATACACGGTTTGTAGCTAACTAGAGGAATGTGGCTTGATGTCTTCCAGTCTGTTGGAACACGTAGGCCTGTGCTCAGTTATTAGTGCCTTTGCTGTACAGTTTACATAAAGTTACTCCAAACTAGTTGGTCTTTAATGAATAGATCATTTTCTGAAAAAAAAAAAAGCTGTGCAACTTTTCTCTGACACTTAAAGCTTCCTTCACTCTTATACAAAGCACAATCCTAGACGCTTTTCCACTCTAATTGAAAAATTGTGAAAGAAACACTTTCCCACTCCAATTGTAAAACCTGCATTTAATTAAACATCTTGTAGTTTACATTCTTAAATTCTGATTGCTCTTGTGGAGAAATCCAAAAGTAATGCTTTTAGTTTAAATACTATGCACACAATCATGACTACAGAAAGTGAAATTTTGTTGTAAATTCAAATATGAAACCTGGATAGTAATAAAGTTTACTGAAATTTTATAAACTATACTATTTATCTGAAAGTATGTATTTCCAAAATTGTCTCTTTGTATTTATTTGTCTTTATTACCTTTAATTGTTCAAGAACAGATATATTATTTTCTTTCAATTTATTATTTATTTCAGACAAGTTCTTACAATGTAACCTGCACTGAACTATAACACAAAATCTTCAGGCATCAGTTCTTCATTCATGGAGATTATTGGGCATATGCCACATTCTAATAGAGGAACCAATTGTCCTGATATCAATTTCACCAAGCCACAACAAGAAAATACAAGAGCTATCTATGTGACATTTTTTAAAAATGTCTCAATTTGGATTTTTAATAGACACTGACTTCAGTTTTCAGACCAAGAGATTTTTTTTTCTAAATTAACTCAATAAATGTGAAAATTTTGTATTGGCTTTTACAATCACCCTTTGGAATTGTAATCAGTTTAGAAATCCTCCATTAAATAAACCTTATTCTGGTATATTCATTATTTGATTTAAATAAACAACTGAATTAAAAACTAAAGTATTGAGTAAATTTTTTAAATCTAAAATGCATTACTATAGGTAGAAACCCATAAACTATATCCAAGAGCCCAGAGATAGTGTGAATTAGGGAAAATTTCTGAATAAATGACAATTAGCAATAAATTGTACATATACCATATATATAGCACACATATATTATATTGAATAGATATTATATAGCACATACATATTATATAGCATATGTTATATATTGCACATATTATATATTATAATATACATAATCTGATAATTGGCTTTTGACAGTGCATGTTACTGTCAAGCTTTATTCCTATGTTAAAACACTAGTAGAAACCAATTCAACATTCAGCTACTCATTCCAGATATTAGGCGAATGTTCCCACCCCAGCTGCTGGGCACCACTCTCCTGCTTTGTTCATTGTATGTCATGAGGTGAGCATCCCCCACCGTACTGCCTATACTCTGTGAGTTATTTTCCCTGGGACTACTTGTTTTAATTTTCATTATTTAAGTAATTCATTGTTAGGTCAAAGAATTCAACATTAATCAGAAATATCAACTCAAAAAGAACAGGAAAATGAAGTTCAATGTTTTAGGAAGAAAACACTGAAACTTTGAGGGAATTAATTAAGTACATAAGCATCAGCAATATTCAAATGCTTTGCAAGGAAGTTTAAGTTCAAATAAATTTTAAAGAAGAGGGGGTTGTAGAATATTATTTTAAGGTGTGTTACTTTTGTTTATGTTGTATTCGTTTAACTCTGTGATACTGTGTTACTTTGCCTGTCTAGAGCACCTGATGGGCTAATAAAAAGCTGAACAGTCAATAGCAAGGCAGGAGAAAGGATAGACAGGGCTAGCAGTCAGAGAGAGGATAAATAGAAGGAGAAATCTGGAGGAAGGAGATCAAGAAGTGAGAGAGGCAGGAGGAGGGCATATCAGGGGCCAGCTACCCAGCTACACAGCCAACCACAGAGTAGAATTAAGAGTCAGATTTACAGAAATAAGAGAACCGGAAAAGCACAGAGGCAAAATGTAGACAGGATAATTTAACTTAAGGAAAGCTGGCAAGAACCAAGCCAAGCAAAGGCTGGGCATTTATAAATAAGAATAAGTATCCATGTGATTTATTTTGTAGGTGGGTGGCAGGCCCCCAAAAGATCAAAGACCAACTAACAACAAGAGGGTAGTTGGAAGGATGGATATGATTCCAGGACATTATCTATATACATGAATGGTTGTGTCATATGAAATCAATTAATATTTTAATATTTTATATAAATAATGCATTAATTTAAATTTAACAAGCACAAAGCAATTATGTAAATACAACTGTGATCATTCCTAAGTTTACCAGCCTTCGCTGTGAGTTGTTTATTGGGAGGGCACCTACGTAATATACTCATCATTATCTAGACATATAGATTCAATATGATCTAACTTCAGGAAACGGAATTCCGTGGCTTTACAATAGTTCTATGATTCATTTCCTTTCTTACTACTTATTGGGTGTTACACATTCAGGTCCACATTGCTTTCAAACTTCTTAGGGTTTTGAACCCTTGAATCTAGATAACTGGTGATACTATACTTTGACTATGCAATCTTAATCAGATATAGTTTAATGCGTGGATGCAAACCTGTGTGCACATATGTGTATGCACATGCATGCATGTGTGTGTGTGCATGTATGTGCATGATTATATCAAGTTATGTTTGGGGACAGAGTGTCCCTGGCCTGAAACTTGACAACCAGGTTAGGCTGGCTGTCCTGTGACCCCAGGATTCTGCTGGTCTCTTCTTCCCCAGTACTAGAATTACAGTCATGGTGACCACGCCTACATATTTTAAATGGGCTCTGGGATTGAACTGAAGCTCTCACCCAGGAAAAGCAAATACTTTGTGGGCTGAGCCACTTCCCTGGCACCGAATTCAAAATTATTTAGCCAATAAAAACATAAATGTGTCTGGATTATCTCCTTTCCATAGCTCACTATTTCCTTTTTCCATTTCCTGACAGTCAGTCTGAATGTTATTTGGGGCACCAATAGATAGATTTAAAAACCAGGTCAAAGGAGGCTTCCAAATTTGTCATTGTAGTTCTGATTTCAACCTGCATATATGTCAGGTGTATGTTTTAAAATCCCTCTACCTCGTTTCTGTTATGAGATAACTCAGTCATTTTTTTCCTTTGCTCTTTTTCAGCAAAATCTGTACAGATTATCATAACTGGTACATCTATGTCAAGCAATGAAATTTAAGTTTAAAGACAATATTTGTCTTTATTTCCACTGAAACAAGACAAAAACAGCAAAACAATGCCTCCTTTCATATACCATCCTCAGCATTATCTTGTCTTCCCATTGTTTTTGTAGTGTGAAGAGCATTTACTTTTAAAATACTTTATGTTGGTTACAGTGGGTTCACAGGCAGAGAAGAGAATAATTAGAGGGATGCATGTCAGATCGCTCATGCCCTCACATTAACACTCAGAACAAACTACCTCTTATTGTAGCAAATGTCAGCACCCTCCTTGATCACCTTCTTCTGGGAAGTGGCTTACTCAGTTTCAAAGGGATATAATAAAAGAAAGAGGTCTGGGGCAGTTTTTAAGCAATGAAAACGTCACAGGAGAGTTATGACTAGTTAGAAGGAACCATTAGCCTTCATCTCTGCCTTGTGGAGTCCCCCAAATACAGAGGGTTGTTTGTGATTCCTGTTATAAGTTAAAATGATAGCACATAGGTGAGTTTGTGTTTTCCTTATAGACAAGACTGCATTCCATATTCTCAGCATACTTTCAGGACTCATACCCATCTCTTGGTTGTCTTACTGAAGAAACAACATAATGAATGCGATTGAAACCTGCCAAGGGGGCTCAATTAAGAAAAAAAATTAACCTTAAGTTCATTTAAGAAATCATATTATCTGCTTTTACAAACTTCTTGAATTTTGCCTTATAAAGTCAGCATTGGTTGAAAATTAGTGATGAAGACATCTGTACTAATAGTGTATGTTACAATGTCCATTTTGCTGTCCTATGACAATGCTTAACTGCGTTGCAAGGAGGTGCAGAAGGCCATGTGCTTATTTTCCTCAGTTAGCAGTAGTAATTTCTCACAGGCATAGAAGTGGTTACACCTTCAGCATTATTTGTGATTTGTCATTAACCCTTCAATTTCTCAGTTCTGTGTTTCCACTAGGTTGTTGAGAAAACAAAATATCTCACAAATACCTTCTTTTAATATTTTTATTTTACTTTTAAAATTCTCATTTCTTTTACTTTCTGCTAGTTGAGTTCTAATACCAAATCACACTGATGTAATCTTTTCAAATTTCTCTGCTACACCTTTCAATGTGAAAACCATGGCTAGTGAATTAACCTGGACATGTGGTCTATGGTGAAAACTGAGAGCTGGCCTGGTTCCCAAGGTCTTGAGTTGTGTCTAAACAATGTATTGAGGACAAAATGCTCTGTCTGTGAAAGGGTAGCTTTGCCTGCAAATACTTTGCTTGGCTGGATTGATGAAAAAATGACTTGATCACTGTCTGTCAACCACAGTAGCAGATCAAGGTCATGGGTTTGGCAGGCGTATGTCCCAAAAGGGATTTAAAGAAAGAAAACAGTTTACTGTGGATTATTTGACAAGTTAACATAAACTGTTATTATAAAATAAATTATATTTAGGATCTAAGTGAATACAAACTAGTACATAGTTGTTATGTGATTTAGGTGTCTCAAATACCCAAATCTAGATGTTTTCAACATCAAGGAATAATTTTCCAGAGTGCACAATTGCTGCACCTGTGTATTTGAATTAGTCTTTTAGAGACAATATTAAGTAATAAACATACAACTTCACTCTTCATAAGTTTAAAAAGAAATCACACCCAAAGAAAAGAGGCTACCTTAGAACTGTGATATCTTCATGAGAGATGTACTACTGTCACTATTGAAAGTCATACCATTTCTACAGTTAAAATAGTTGCATTAACTAAGTTTTGATCCCACATATGACATGGTGGTGCCAGGGTCACATTTCCCTTTTATTCGTAAGTGATAATTTCAGAGGTTGCATCTTTATCTCTGTGCTGAAACTTTATGTTTCTCTGTTTCTCTGGAGAGTTGGTGTTTCTAAAACCATTTCAGTATCAAGAACATTCTGACTGTGGACGAGCCTACGGCAATGCATTTAAAACTGTCTTTTTCTAACACTTCCACGTCCCCTTGTTTCTAATGTACACTGTTGAATAATGTTAGAGTGCTTCTTGATAGCTACATTTCTGAGATTCCAAACAAAAGGCAGAGTCACTGAAACCGTAAAGATATTTGTGAATTCTTCGGTGGACAAATTGTGCCTGATGTGAACTGACAAGAAACTATTTATAATTGCTTACAGCACAGCAAGCTTATTATATGTTTTTCTGTAGAAATATTAATACATTTGAATCTTACAGCTCAAGACTTAGCAGAAGTGTTACTCCACATATTTGGATAAATTTGAATTCTGAAGTTACTTGCTTGGCCCCAGGCTTTTGAATACAGGGTTAAGAATTTTCTCCTGTTCATATTTCCATCCAGTTCTAGCACTGTTTTGCCTTCTACTTGTGTGCCTGAGGCCAGTGAATCTATTTTTTTTTATTACTTCGCCATAGTGGAGATATTATTTTAACATTTTCCTAGGAAAGCAGCATTGACTTTAACCCCAATGTGATCATACATTGTTTTATCCTTCTCTGTATTCAGAGTGCGTACCTACATCTCTTTCTACTAAGTGCTTCTAGATGTGTAGAAAGTAATAAACAGGTTTATTGCAACAAAGTGCATGTGTGTGTTTGCGTGTGTAACATGCATACTTTCTACAGCATTTATTGCTTCATTTTTATGGATATCTGAATTTCACATCCCTTCCACATTAGAGAAACTTGTACTAATTTCCAGTCTCATTTACAATTAAAGTACTTTAAATGACAACCATCCCACCTATATAATTCCCCAAATAACATCTAACTGTGTCCTTCTGTCTTCGTATTCACCTTGAACATACAGGCTCAAGATCTACAAAGTCCACAGTGATTCTGTGGCATCAAAACAGTTTAGCTCTGCGTCCATCAATGCCATGGAAATTACTTTTGCTACCAATTCTTTCTCATATATCAATTAGACATGAAATAATGACATGCTCTCACCAAATGTTATCATGACCAATATATATATATATATATATATATATATAAAGTTGATGGTGCTGTGGCCTGAAGAATGATTAAAACCCCCTAAACAAAGGCAATGATATATATTAACTACACTATGTATGAAAATGTGTCTGGGTAGAGCATTTCTGTTGGGCTTATTAAGCAGCTGTAATTAAATTAAACACTGGCTTCTTTTTTATTGTGACTTGAATGAAAATCTTCTCAATCTTGACTGGGGAAATTGAATTACATCTTATGAAATTTTATTTTTACTGATAGTCTATAATAGTAGATGGCTTTTAAAGAACCAATTCTTAAGAAAGAAAATGGTTTAGAGTGAAAACAATGTAGATAAATTGGAGAATTAAGCCTCAATCATTACATCTGCTCAAAGATTTTCTTTCTACTGTCTCTAGGTTATTTATGCTAAACAGTGTTTCTAAGCAGAATACATTTTTCTATCAATGATTAATCTCTCTATGGTAATATTTGATCATTTTCTAACCTACCCTACATAGTACTAGGGAAAATTATCATATTTTCATTCATTTATTCTTACCTGAAACAAACATATTAGTTTATAAAGTCTAGACAAAAAAATGTTTGCATTGCAATGAAGAGCTATTATGCATTAGATTATATAGCGATGGATTAAAAATGAAAGGCAAGTTCTTAGTCTTCATCAGAATTCTGTTGAATCTCCTTCACTTACTCATCAAGGAATCTTTCTGAATTTTCTCAACAAATTTGAAAAGTTCTCAGATATGGAAATTAATATAATTTAAACTTTATTGTCAGATTTACTATTTGTGTTTTAAAGAGGAAATAGATCTAACATGTTTGTATTTTATTTAAAATTGAGGTAATACCGTCAAAGAACTCAAAAGAAAAAAACCTGTGTGAATTTTTACACCTCATAATATATCTACAGATAATGATGAGAGTAAATATAAATTGAACCTTACAAAATGAATCTCATGATTCTTGCACATAGGAAGCCTGTGACATATGTCAAGTAAACTTATTACGTTTTATGGTAACTTAGAATCTGCCAGGTTTTTGATCTCTCCTCTTGACTCTAGATCTTGCTTGGAAACCTTCCAATGTGAATAGCAGAGGCACATTTCTACTAGCCCTCAAATGCAGAGCTGTATTAAAACATATGTGACCTACTGTGATTTCTGCCCTGATTCTAAAATTTACCTAATTGTGTCCTTCCAATGATCATACCAGCAACTTGATACTTCAAAAATCAAAAGTCCAGTTTCTTCAATTAGAGAATTAGAAAGACAGTGTTTATTCATACTTCAAGGTTTTATTTCAATAGTAAGTTTTTTTGTTTGTTTATTATAGAAATCACTTTGAATGCTCAAATATCTCCTCTAATAAAATAAAGGTTATATTTCAGGTTTGGGGAATATTTTTCTAGTTAATATTAGAAGAGTTTCAGTGTTCTTGTGGTGAGTGACTTGTAAAGGTTTTACTAAAATTCTGTATGTGAGTCTCTATAGCAAGCTAAGGAAGTATTGAATTTTTTCTATACAAAGACTGAATTTTTTTAAACTAATTTAGTTACAAGTCACTATCTACAGTAACAAAAAAAATATTCTAAGAAAATCACCACTGACCATTGCCAAAATATACGCTTCTTTCTAAAAAGATTAGAGATATAAACGTGCCTCAGACAGAGAAAATTTTAGTGACAGATTTGCATGGCTCATTTTTATGTCTGAATGGAAGGGTTCATTTGTTTTAAGAGATAAGTCCATTTGGGGGTTTACTTATATTACCAAGGCTATATTGCTAGACTTTGCTATTCCTTTATTTAAGAATTTACTTTTATTCATGTGTATGTGTGTGTCAATCATTATTGTGGGTACCCATGGAGGCCAGAGGAGGACATTGAAACCCCTGGAACTGGAGTTATAGGTGGTGACTTACAGGAAATGCATTCTGCCAACTGAATGTGGTTGCCTTAGCAGAGCAGCAGGGACTCTTAATGGCTGAGCCACCTCTCGGGCCCCTGCAATGAGTTCATTACATTCTGGCAACAAGGATTCCCCCTATTAACAACTTAACCAGTTTTGAAAACTTGGATAGTCTCTTAACTGCTTCTAAGCTAGATAAAAATTCATTTAATTTTAGAAAGTATTCTCTTCAGTAAAAATGGGAAGGATAATAAATAAAAGCTAAAAGTGGTGGCCAGCCAAATCAAAGTTGAAAATGGTCACCAGCCAAACCTTTCAGAAATCTCGGTAGTCACATTTTGAAGTGATGAGCCTTGGAATATCACAGCAAAAGAGGGAAGTAAATGTTAACTTTTCAATATAATTACCATTTGTTAATTATTATATTTATAAATAATTAATGATTTATAGAGATTTTAATTATAATTTTAGATCTTTCTGACATAAGTTATAATATATTTTGGAACCAGCAATAAAAATCTAAACTTACCTTGTGGTAGGTGCTTGTAGAACACACTGTACTGGAGGATTATGACAAGTGTTGTGTATACTGTCAGGCTCACTGTGGGATCCTCCATACAACGTTCACCATTCATATCATCATTTGATCATCTTTCATGTCTATTGAATTGTGCTGCTTTGCAATTATCAATTTTTGTTGAAGCACAAATCAGGGACATTTTTCATGTTATTGAAGGGTTTTTTTTTGCATAGTGTCTGAGTTAGAACACAGAAAAGAGCAATTCCTGATGTACTGCTTATTTAAAAGACAAGCAACAATGTCATCTGCTAAGGACATGGTGCAAGGGAGCCTACTTGATAAGGAGGTGGCTTCATGATGCATGTGCTCTACTTTTCTCAGAATTCCTATCCAATTTAAATGCTTTCATTTTTAACTATAATTTTTATCTTCTCTACTTTGCTTTATTTTATATTTAATCTCCTCAAACATCCAAAATAGGAGCTCAACAAACATCCAATATAGTTCAACCTTATTTCTAAAATCAGCTTCTTTAATTTTTACTTATTTTGCATTTCTGTTCATATATTTCATTCATTTCTCCCCTACTTCCTACTGTTAATAATGCTGATATCATTTGCTCCAAAAAATGTGTTTTATTTCCAGGGCACAGCTTATGGGAATGCTCCTGTACCTTCTCGCAGGCAATGTGAGTCTCTTAACTTTAGCTCTGTGTTGTCAACATGGCTCTGTGTCTTGTGCTGTAGCATGGCATGCTGACTGAGGCCAGTGCCCACAGGTCAATATGCAATCTGTAGCGTTGTATATTACCTGTGATGTATTTGTAGCAGATGGCTCCATTTGCCTCTTCCTTATCTGTTTGTCATTTTCAAGCTCATTGAAGAAAAGCCGTATTGCAGTACAGCCAAGTACACTAAGACTTCAGTAATGACTCAAAGTCTGGGGCAGAGAAAGTAATTGATGTAATACATTTTTTTTTAATTTGGAAACAATGAGAACACTTTCTCTGTCGATGAATCATAAGGCTTTCATCAACCCTAACTTCCTTTTTTTTTTTAGTATTCAGAGTTTTCACACCACATAAGTTGTGGTTGAGCCCAAGTTTGACAGACCCTTCCCAGTGCATTTACACAAAGACATCTGCCTTCCAGTGAAAGCAGAGCAAAGTGACTTTCTAAATATTTTCTTTTATTTCTAAGTAAGTACATCCAGGAAATTAAAATTAATCTATAAAATGTTAGTTAGAAACCCCATATTTTTACAACCTTACACTCACTGCAATTGTCGTAAACCCGACTGCACTGCTGATGTCTCTGGCAGCCTGTCTGTAGTAGTGTGTCACTGAGAAACATACCTGTGAATTTGCCAGCAGACTTTGGGGAACAGCTGTTCTCATCACCCATCCCACCCTGCTCTGTCCCCCTACATAGCTTCTATCAGTTGACTTGGTTTTCTGCCTCCATTACCAACCGCTTGAGCTACAAACCTTCATGAATCTAATTATGTCTAACCATATCTGCCAATGCATTCTTTTTAATTTGATGCCTTGGGGGATTGAAAGGAACAGTCCAGTTTGCACAATGTTCATTTTAACTTTTTTCAGTTAAAAATACCATTTGATGACATTTACAGGGGAAGATTAATGAATTAAATAATAAAACACTGCACATTGTGCTTTTTATAAAGTGACCAAAACAACAAATAAAACTGTACACTTAGTATTTCCTTCATCATGAATTAATTTTGGATGTTTGAAATTTATGAATAAAGTTAAAGTCAAAAAGAACTGTTAGTATGAATAAGTTAGAGATATTAAAATTGACAGAAAGTTAATTGTCATCACAGGTGATAAATTATATTTTTATCTCTCTCCTTTTATTCTTCTATTATCTAAATTTCTAATGTTTATTATAAATAAGACTAATTTTACATAGTTATTTTTGCAGTATTAATTGGGAAGATTGAAACCTAAGGCAAGAAATTCCAGAATATGAGACATATTTTGATTTAGGTTTGCTTTGTTAAGAAGGAGCAAGTCTCTACTCTTTATGTAAGTTAAGCACCAAGCATGGAGGCTGCTGTAACAATAGGCTCCAGTTCTGACTACTGGGGAATCGGTATCACTATGTCCTGTGAAATCATAAATGTAAATATAATGGTTATGAAAGTATTTCTTTTGATTTTAATAAAATCATTCCTTATTTTACAAAATAAAAGAACATAACATGAAATTTTTCATATAGATTTGATTTCAGATCATTGGCTCTGGTTAAGTGAGAATTTACAAAAATCAGAAAAGAAAGAAGAGTATACATTGTATCTCTAAGGCTGCGGATGCTTAGTTATATGCATGTTATCAGTAGGCAGTACTTTGAAATAGACATTGCCTCCTAAACATGTGGTCTGGAACAGTGAGCTTATTAAGCACTTTAATTTTGGCATAATGATATTTTCTCAAGTGTGAGTCCTCAGATCTCTGCCTCATAGCAGTGCAGCTCTGTGGTATCTTACACAGCATATGTAATTGTGGTGATTTTTGAAAACATTGTATAGTAATCATAGTTTATAATGCACATGAACATGAGCACTGGCGTTCTCAGCTTTCCTTCCTTTATCTACTACTGCCTGTGTCCAGCTAGACCTCTTTCAAATGATTTTGATTCAGTATGTTACATTGTTGACTATATCAGAAAGGAGCTTATACTGTCTTGAAGACACAGATGACAAGTTTTTTATTTTTGTTTTATTTGATATTAAAATATTCTTTAATATATGACTGTTAGTTATAATACTGTACTCAATTAAACAATTTTTTGCACTCTCCTGAAACGCAATCTTGTGAAGAGAGATATTACTTGAGAGATTAGGTGATAAGGGCATGAATCTACAATGAGGGGATTCATGACATCATTTTGAGAGGCTATGTTGGCTTAGTTAACATGCCTATGTATAAATGTTTCTAGAAAATAATGCTCATCAAAGTTAAAAAGAAAAGAAACAGTATTGCTTAATAATTTTTACCTCCAGAGAAAATTCTTGAATGATCATGTCTGAAGGATGAGTCTTAGAAAATTATTTGAATGTTTGTAAAGAGAATACTTTCTAAAAATGAAAAGCATAATTATTTTGTTAAAGTTATAAATAAGGTTTATTTATAACCCTATCCAGATCTTCCTTATGCCCTTCCTAGTACCCACACAGAACAGAAGCCCAAAATACAGGTGCAGCACATAATTAACCCTCAAGATCTGTGGGAAAAGTTACTGGAGCTTGTCCAAGGAGGAAGAAGAGATTTTTTGATACTTGGGGAAAGGGACAAGACTACATGTTGGACCCCAACATACTACTGACCTCTGGGCAGGTCCCACTTGGGACAGTCAGGTTTTGCTTTGGGACAAAGACTTCATCCAAGGGAGAAAGTTGCCCCTGCTGTGTTTCACAGATTAAATTCTATTGAGTTTCAGGTAACCTTGTAATATGGTTGAGAAAGTTATAAAACTACAGACATACCTTGTGAAAATGAATGCCCTACAGCTAAGAAGGTGTTTATAATGAAAAGCCTCAGGTCAATTAGCCCTACTGGAAAAAGAAAAAAGACAGAGTTAGAGACAATGGAAGGAAAGATTATTGCAGTCACCAAAGCAACACCCTCATCACCTACACAAATCACCACACGAATTTCCACACATGACATATGTTTACCTAAATCTCTAATGTCCTGAACATGATAGCTGACATTTCATTGAAGTTCTGTACCTTATGGAAAGATGAGGGGAAAAAAAGTCAAAACACAGTATTCTATCAAGTGGTAGAGGAATCAATCGAGTCAGCATTGTGTAGATACTAGAAATATGAGACAGGAGAGTTAAAATGGTCATAATTGTGTTTAATTCTTTAATGGAAGAATATCGGAAGGAGCACATGTCCACTTTCAGCAGAAAATGATGTAAAATAGAATCAAAAGGAGCCTGCAGATATTAAATGCTCAATAACAAATGGGATGAATATCTGTGATGGTCAATTTTATGGACATGTCATAGACATGGCAAGAATTATGAATCTGAATGTGGCCTACAGAAATGACCAAGCTGAAAAACAAAGGGCAAAGGGTGGAATAGGCTTTGGGTAGTCAGAGAAAATCGAAGGGCTTTGAAAAATAATCACATGTTTTGATTTACTTGTGTCCAGTCTCAGTGAGCACACAGATAGTGCAGAAGAAACACTTGAGATATAATAGCTACAAATAGCACAAACCAAATTATAGATCCAAGAAGATTAAAGGACAAATAACAGGAAACAGAACAAGAACATAACCTGGAGCATCATACCCAAATTGCTGAAAATCAGAGCAGGAGGGGCTTGAAGGGAGACCCCCAGTGCTAAAGAAATCCTGCATACAGTAAAACAAAAGAAGATTAGAGAAGGCTTCGGGGGGAAATGTTTACAAAGCGTGTGACCATTAGGTTAATTTTTTAATGCTAAAGCACTAATAAAAATATCATTTTCACAGTATTTATGTGATTCATTTATCCTTTCTCTTCAGTAGCTTTTGTAGATACTTATTTGTATGTATACTTGGGCATTCCTTTATCTACATGGTTTTATAACGGATGTTAAAAGTTCATGGTGAAGCAGAGATTTTGAGCCCAACATGCTACTGATGACAGAAAGGAATTAGCACTATTAAATATCCAGCAATTCATTATCTATTTCATACATCTATATAGTTTTTACTGCCATGATGTAACAATTTCCACTTACTCTAAATTAGCATAATAATTTTCTAATCAAGCACATTAAAATGTTGGCCCTGATTTTCCTTTGTCAAATGCATAACTAAACTTTTATTAATCAAGAGAATTGCCTATTGTGAAATCATTCTTAAGTAGAATAACACTTAATGATGGAAAATTGAAGCAACAACTGTAGTAGAGAAGAATTGTGGGAATGACTGCATAGCACATGATGAAACTATTTTATGTTCTTATTTTCACTTTTTTCTTTAAAATATTTGTTAATCTGAGTAAGTCAGGCAATAATAAAAGACCATCTTAGAATTTAATAAATTCTGGAAATTATAATTTTCATCTTATTAAGAAAGCAATAGATTTTTTCCTCTTTACTTGTTTTTTGTAATTATTGTACTTTACCTAGTATTAATAAATATTTGTAAGGATCCCAAAATGGTGTATTCTACATTTAATAATGCTGAAGATGACTGTCAAGATTAGTAATAACATAAAAATGATTGTCTAAATGTAGGTAACACATTGAAGACATGTGCTAACCAATATAATTTATATTCACTGTGGATTCATTTCATTTAATTTGTTCTGATTCATAAAATAACAAGCTATTCAAATAGCAGAGGAATAGAAAACAGCGGTGTGTAGTGGTCAATGGTCTAATAGAATTAGACATGTTGGTTCTAATCCTGTTCGAATTGAATTTTTATTAATTTTGTTGGTATCCATAGCTCTTCTTCTCCTGCAGAAACAAAAGCAAAACCCCTTCACCAACGTAGAACATATCCCGGTTTCCATTTTGAGGTCAGCACATTCTTGAAATAAACTGGTTGGTTTAGCTCAGGAGTTTTGTCTGTCGTCCAATGTCTCTTCGCAGCTGTTGTTCCTTTCTCATCAGCATTGAGAAAATTCAAGGTTAATAAAGAACTATGCAATCTATTTCTAAGAGTCATTGTTACCTGTTGCTGTTTATTTAGCATATCCTTTAAAGTTTGATTGGATCTTTCTATGACTGCTTGGCCTGTGGGATTGTGTGGTATACCTGTAATGTGCTTTATATTGTAATAAGCAAAGAACTGTCTCATTTTACTGGAGACATATGCTGGGGCATTGTCTGTCTTAATTTTACAGGTATTCCCATGATGACCATAACTTCTAATAGGTGTGTAATCACAGAATCAGCCTTTTCAGAACTCATAGGAGTTGCCCACTGAAATCCTGAATAGGTGTCAATGATATGATGTACATACTTTAATCTTCCAAATTCTGCAAAATGAAACACATCCATCTGCCAAATTTCATTTCTTTGTATACCTTTTGGATTGCTCCCTGCAGGTAATGGAGATAGACTAAGAGAAAAATGAGAGGGGCTATAGGAAAGAGTTAAGGGGATCCTGTCCAGGCCAAGAGGTGGGGCCCACAGGGAGTTAGAGTTGTGGTAGGAGGCAATGCTTTTGCAGGTAGGTTGTAATAAGACAAAGAATAATCTGGAGAAACAGGGATAAAATGGCTAGGGAGACCCTGAATCTCTACCAAGAGTTCTTCATCTCCAGTGAATGGAGCTGAAGAACAAGGAGGAACACTTGTAAGCAGGCTGTTAGAGGCCTTAAAGAGAAAGTGAGGAAACAGCAATGGAGGACAGGAAGTTTAGTGAGAATTGTTTACCCAGACCCTTTGGCTTCTGAGGGCCCAGGTTAAAAAGTGTTTCTAAGTATTCATGATAGACAGAAGAGGTGAGAGAGGCAACATAAGGGAGGAGAGAAAGAAGAGTAAATATTGCCTCCTTAAGTCAAAGCCCGGTCGGGCCACTCTTCCAGATTTTTGTGAAAGGTTTTCTTCTTATACCTAAACCAAGAGATGAGGCCACAGTTTGCAGAGTATATAAGAGGGAGTCAGCTGAGGAATATGAACAAGAGCAGATATCCCAGGACCCAGCAGCTATGGAGAGGTGTGGCTATACAGAGCTTGATTCTTCTCTCACTGGTTTAGAGGCTGGTCAAGAGTGAAATATTACCTTGAAGTGTAGGAAAATGTCAGTTTCTTTGTTCTGAGTGAGATGATATTCAAAATAAGAATTATTACTGTGATTTTTTGTTTTAATAAGTTTTATATTATTTAAAAATAATATTAAAATATATGCTTTATTAAAATTTAAAGTTACTTATTGAATTTATATAAGATTATTGAAATTGTGCATTTTTACTATTATAATGAAATACTAAAAGCAGTTAACACTGTGAAAAAAATAAGTATGTTTATCTCAGAGTTCAAGTGCCCACATTTGGTGATGGTTCTCTTTTTGTCATAATCCTGGGGTGATACAGGGAATCACATGGCAAATGATGGGGAACATATATCATTTTCTCTTTATTTTTTAATTAGGGTATTTGAGAATGTATTTATTTTGTTCATATTCATTTTCTTCCCATGACTCCTCCCAGAACCACACCTTTCTTCCCTACCTGCCCAACTCTTCTCTCTGTCTCTCTGTCTCTATCTCTGTCTCTGTCACTGTCTCCCTCCCCCCTCAAACCCTGTGGTTATACTATGAAGTTATGTAGACATCCCAATAGAAACACTGTTAAAGAAAACTGACTCCTTCTCTCCTATCAGTAGTTCCTAGTCTAGGGATGGAACTCCATGCCCACTCCCACCCCCCATGGTGAGATTTGATCTAGCTTGAGTTTGCACAGATATTGTGAATGCTGTCTCAACTTACATGAGTTCATATATGCAACTGCCCTGGTGTGTCCAGAAAAGATTTTTCTTATGGTATTAAATCACTCATGCTTCCTGAAATCAGATTATAGTTCACTTGTGAAAATGAAGGCAATAGTACTTGAGGAGCAAATGTCCATTACAACGAATTAAAAATGATTAGATATGAATGCTTAGCATGCATAACATTCATTTGATTGATTTCATTTCTTAAATAACAAAAAGTACAATGAATTCAACTGTTTACAAGTCAAGAAAATTGCTTTAGACGAGTGTGTGTGTGTGTGTGCACGCGCGTGTGTGTGAAATATGTTACTTTGTCCTAAAGGAAGAGATAAGAAATAATGTTAATTCTTGAGTAGTCAAAAAATTACTTCTATATATTATTAAGCAACCTGATTTTGATCATTTAAAATACCAATTAAATAAAACAAGTTCACTAACAATCTTTACTTAAGTCATCCTCTGATTCTATTAAGACCCTCTTCATGCTCATATGTTTCTGTGTGAAGCTGAACATTTTATCTGTTAGCTTTTATCTTTAAAAGTTTTCTTTTAAACACTTGGAACACTTGACTCATTTACTATCCTAGTATATTGTTCTGTGCTTTGTTCCATGTAGCTGGAGTTTCACCAGTCTCACCTAGGCCCAAAGCCACTCAGACCCAAATAAACACACAGAGGCTTATATTAATTAAAACTGTTTGATCTTATGGCTCAGGCTTCTTGCTAGCTAGATCTTACATCTTAAATTAACCCATTTCTACAAATCAATACCTTGCCACATCGCTCATGGCTTACCGGTATCTTTAATCTTGCTTATCATGGTTGCGGCTGGCAGCATCTCCCGCTTCAACCTTCCTGTTCCCAGAATTCTCCTCTCTGCTAGTCCCGCCTATACTTCCTGCCTAGCTACTGGCCAATCAACACTTTATTTATTAACCAGTCAGAAGAATACATTCACAGCATACAAAGTGATATCCACAGAAGTTCCACTCTTAAAAATGAAAGCACAAATGCTTCGTAAACATGTAATGAGCCATACTCCAAGAGACAGCATTTGCAGTTATGACTGTCCTTTGAAAAAATCAGTAAAAACTGATCTCGGACTATATATGTTCATAAATCTCTTAAACTTAAAAAGTATGACAGGACTGGGAAACCCCTAATATATAACTGTATCAGCATAATAGAATATCTAAAGCAAAGAAAACAACAGGGAGAAATAGAGTTCAATAGTCATTACAACACATTAAAATAAATGAAATTGAGTTGATAGTTCACTTATTCTCCATACACAATATAGAATTTACCTGAACTGTTGATACTTGTGTTTGGTATAATTTACCATGCAGTATATGCTTTAGTTAACTTAGCTTATTACTTGATCATTCTTTATACTATTTTCATGGTCACCTGGGATCTGCTTTCCATGTATTTATCTACAGAAAGAACAGAAGAGCTGGTCCTTAATTATTTGTTCTTAGCAATAACAATTCAAATTAAAACAAAATATATATTAAATGTTATTAATATCCCCAGAAATCTCATTACATATATCTTTTCATACATAAGGTTTATTCTTAATCTGTACATGAAAATAATAAAAGCAAAATTTGGAGATACTAAAATTGCTTGAAGATGTGCTTCCCTTAGAGACTCCACAGTACTCTCGAGAGGGCATTTCTTGTACATAAATACTCCTCATATTCTTTTATTATTTAGAGCATGGTGGGCATACACAAACAGAACTCAGTTCCTCACTCTCTTAGATCTGCATAACATCTAAAAACAAGCAGACATTGTAGAGAACCAAGTGACTGGGGGGCTTGTTATCATAGTCTTGTTAAATTTTTATTTCAATTGATTAAAAAAAAATATTTGGCTTTAGGTCAAGAGTCTTTTTTTAGAGCTACATTTTGTCTCAGAAATGTCAAGTAGTACTGGAAATTAGGGGAATTTTATTTAATGAATACTGATTTTGTATCACCTTTTATGAAGAAAAAAGTCTTATGAATAAATAAAGATAGAAATTTAGAATTTTTTTCTGATAAAGTCTTGATGACCAAAGCTTATTCAATGTATGTCTTATAATAGTATTTTTCATGCCACCATCTTTTAAAAAGTGGCTATTAAAGATATTGTTTTGTTAAGAAAACAAAAAGTGACACACAGGCAAATTTTTAGAAAATATTTTATTTCACTGTTAAGTATAGGGTGTGTTTGTTTATTTACTCTATGGAATGATCTATCTAAAAGACATAAAACATTTAAAATAATAGTAAAGGATGATATGATATTGAAATGTCTGAAAAGTTACATATTTTATGTGAACTGTAAAAATTTAGTTTCAAATTATTGAAAATTTGAAATATAAAACGATTTAACTTTCCATGCATGACTTAAGAATTTAGACTCATTCTTCCCATACTTTTTTATATGCTTATTCTATAATGTATTCTGAGTTTAGTAGGTGTAACTGTTATAGAAGAGTCAAGACGTCACAACTCAGACTTCTTATAATCCCTCTCTGACTTTCTGATATTATAAAAAGATTGAAAATTGATGCATACATCCTCAATAACTAATATTCACTCCATTGACTTGAATTATCTTATCATACTTTCTTCTAAATCACCAGCAATATGATAAACATAAATGAAAACTACCTTTTAATAGGTTGGAGTTTTTATAAAGTTGCACTATCATTTTTTGATTCCTTTCTAAGGAAAATACATTTTAGCTGTGTCATGTGGGGAAATCTTATGAGAGAATTAGTAAGTTATATTATGTAATCTTTACATTGTAGCTCTATTTGTAATTGAGAAGTCTAAACTCTGATTTATGCCTGAATTAATCATTACAGCCACCATCACACCCTACACTTCTCATAGGTTGTAACTGTGTCAAGGTGGCTACATCTGGAGTTGAAAGGGCAATCATGTCCTGCTCAGTGCTCCAGTTTCTTGTGATTCATAGCAATTCTAATCTTTTTATTTATTTATTTTTTTTTGTGGTGTGGAGCATCTAACTCTCTAAACTAAATGTTGGTTTTTCACGACCACATCTCTTTTTGCCCTGTCTTTTCCACTTGGATATCTTTGAAGGACACAAAAGTAGAGCCAACTTAAAACAAAGATACTATCTTGTCACTTCTAGATTTTTTTTCTTTATTACATAGCATGGTTCTTTTCTTCCATATAAGATCAGAGAAAGTCCTGGGGCTATTTCTTGTAACCCTATGGGGATCAGTTGACTGATACAGTCACTGTCAGTCTGAAATGACAGAGCCATAATTAAAATTTTATTTCTTCTGACTTTACAATACAAATATTTTCCATTCTTTAATTCCAATCCTGGAATAATGAATAGTGTCATAAGACAGTGACTTAATGCATCTCTCAATTGTAAGTTATTATACACTAGAAAAATAAGACTATATTTTTAATTTACAGAAAAGGGACAATGGTGTTTTATGTTTATATTAAGAGGAAATGTAATTTAAATTACTAATGAACATATCATAGACTAACATCCATGAAGATTTGAAGAACAAACTTATGAGAGAGATGTAAGTTTGTATGAACTAAAGGTTATATGGTAATTTTATTCTGAGAAAAAAATTAGTATCATATTTACAAAATATGGTAAATTAAACATTTTGAAACATTGAAATTTGAATAATGCTCTTTGAAGAAAATGGTCAAGGGTTGAAGAAGAGAATCTAGTGTGTGCATAGAAGTATTAGGTTCATGTAGATAACATACTTGTAAGTGTATGCTGAGAGATCTCCAGGTCTCGTTTTTCTTGCTATTTTCCTGATTCTAGGGAACAGTGCCCATTGGTTACAGGGAGCATCTGGGGTTTTTTTTGTGTTAGCATTACAACACGAACCAGCTGTCCTATGTTTTACATAAACAGTAAACATAAAGAATTTGCTTTCAAATCCATTTGAATATGTTTTATATTAGGACTGTTTTATAGATAAAAGTTCTAAATTAAAAGATTAGTCCTACTAGCTATAGTAACCTAATACATTTTTATGTGCAAGGTTCAATATTTTTTTAAATATTTCTTGACAATCTGGTTTTTAAAGATGAGATATGGTTACTCTTCTAAATCTTCATTTGAAACCAGGTTTGAAATTGCATAAGGCTTCAACACTTTCTCAGTATGGAATGTAGCTAGAAACTATCTATTTCTTTATATAACTGTATATATTTTTTTCTCTCTTTTTGAAGCCTAAGTACATTTTTACACACATTTTAAAGCATTTAAAGTCTTGTTCCATCTGAATAGGTCTTATTGTGAATCAATTGTTTTAAACTGCAGCATTTCTAAGACTGAAAAGGTGCTGTGGCTGCTGGCTCCACCCACCTCAGCTTCCCAACATGGTGGTGATAGGTTTGCCATCAGCTCTGAGAGCCTTCGTGGGTCTATGCTTCTATCAAAGCAGCGTTTAGCCCAGAAATCTCTTTTTTTTTGTTTTGTACTAGCAAAGGCTAAATACACCACACAGCTTAATGTGCCACTTGCAGAGGCCTCATTCCCGCCATACTGCTGGTCAAACACGCACGCCAGGAACCCGCCATACAGTAGCTCAAACCCGCAGGCTGCGGCTAACTTGAGAAAGACAACTAGGAAGCTGTTTTAGCTCCGTTTTAGAATCTTCTTTTTACGCTTTCTCAGGTTTTAAGTGGAAATTCCTGCCCCACGTTCTGGCGCCATTTGTAGCTAGAGTTTTCCTGCCTGGCCCACAGTCAGGATAAATCTCTTTCACCTGCCAGTCCCACAGCCGCTCAGACCCAACCAAGTAAACACAGAGACTTACATTGCTTACAAACTGTATGGCCGTGGCAGGCTTCTTGCTAACTGTCCTTATATCTTATATCAATCCATTTCTATAAATCTCTACCTTGCCACATGGCTCGTGGCTTACCGGCATCTTTACAAGCTGCTTGTCCTGGTGGCGGCTGGCAGTCAGTGACTCCCTCTGCCTTCCTGTTCTTTTAATTCTCTCTGTTAGCCCCGCCTATACTTCCTGCCTAGCCACTGCCAATCAGTGTTTTATTAGCAACACATTTGCCATACAGAACATCCCACAACAATGGAAGGTAACCATCACTGAGGGATAGCCCTACCAAACTTGGAAATCTATAGTAGCAGTAGGAATAGAAAGAAGTTAGCATATGAGCTAGAAAAGAGGAAAATGGGAGTCAGATATTGACATAATTTGTATTTATCAGTCTAACATTAAATGATTTCATTTTAAATTTTCCATTTGCTTTCCTCTTGATATTCCTAAACTTACAACATCTTCTCTCAACTTGGCACATTCATGGCAAGGCTCAGAATTGGAGGCCAATGCGTATTGAATGAAAGATTCTTCCATAGCTTATTTTTATGACGCTTCTAAGTCTCTTTTCCTTGATTGGTTGAAAACAAATCAACCTTGCTAATTGACTGACAGGTAACATGCAGAATGAGTACATAAAGAATGAGTAATAAATACTAACAAGAGATCTGAAAAATCACATCTAAAGGACAGTAGCAGTCCTTCCCCATTACAGTCCATCTCATTCTGAAATCTGATCTATATTGGTAAAATTCACTGTCTTTATCATATTGTTCCTTTATGATGCATTTGTTGCTGCACCTGGAAAATCACCTGGCCTAGTGGATGGAAGATGCAGAAATCAGTCATTATTGTTCTGCTTTTAAACTACAAAATAAAATCATAAAGGATTGTAAATCGTGGGCAATTGTGGGGTCAGCTTATATGTGTAGGGCATTTGTGAATGAATGGAAGCAATAACTGAGGAGTAGTAAGAATGATGGGGATGACACTTTTGTCTTTCACAAATTGTTAATTTTCATAATAGTCCTACAAAAGAAATTTGATTCACTTATGCACCAAGCTTTTATAATTGCCTTACTGGAAGAAGCCACTAGATTAATTTGATTTTTCAGTTTTGATAAACTGAGGAATCTAATAGCGCCACTTTGTACACAACACCTTACAAGAGTAGAAATTTGTAAGTAATATATTTGCAAGTTTATTTGTACCTTGAATATTTTTACAAGGCAAAAAAATTGACATACTACGTTGCTACAATGTAAATATAATTTTATATGAATTATTCATAAATTAAATATACAGTTAGCTATCTGTAGTTTACTATGCAGGATCTCCATGACTTGGGGCAACAGCAGGATATCTAAGAGGAGTTTTAGTGAGGGTCCAGTATTGGTGGTATACCAGAAGCCAGAGTCCTTAAAGAAGACTAACACCTCATTATAATGAACATTTGCAAGTAAAGCTGTTTGGACCAAAGGGTATACAGAATGACACACTACAGGTCCCAGTGCCACTAAGACAAAAGAAGAGGTGATGGAGAGGTAGGAAAGATGGTGGAGCAAAGCATATTTTTAATTAATATTTATTGTGTTTTTTCTTTTCTCCTTGAGGGGAGGGTTGCAAAAGTGAAGGGCAGACTTGGAAGAGTATGGAATTGGAGTGCATGATATGAAATTCCTAAAGAATAAATAAAACAATTATTTTTTTAAAGATTGTTGTTCACAAACATAAAAGCTCCACACAGACATGGGTTTCTTGCTTTTTAAAATGTGATAAATTGAATCAATAAAATAAATGGAAAATAATATGTTTTAAAAAGTTCTTTTAAAATTAATATCTCAATTTCATGGTAACAATGTACTGTACAGTTAAGTAGCAATCACATGTAAGTTTAAAGTATCAGTTGAAAGTATCTGTAGATCAATACGTAGTCCTTTATTTGTTAAGTAAAAAACAAAAAAGCATTGCAAAAATGATAAATTTTACAATGCCCTTTCTTTAATTCTGAACTGTAATTCTTTTGTCTTTGTAATGCTAAAATTGTTGCCTTTACTCCAACCTAAAATCTAGAAAAGATCATATTTATAAAGCAGAAAGTTAATTCAAAGAATGTTAAAATATCAACTGTGTCAGGTTTCCAAGACAATGAAGGGTTAGTATTTGAAAGTGGACATTCTCCATAATATTTTGGACTTTCAGGTGAAAAGCTTTAAAAGAGAAAATGAAAACTTGAAAAATTATCCACAGACTCTGGTGTCTTTTCTATTTTTTTCCTTTTTCTATTCATTTTTTTCTTTTCTATTTTCTTTTCTTTCATATATTTTTTTAATTAAGATATAATGGCACACATACACCTCCCTCTTCTCCCACCAACCCCCTTACATGCTTGCCCACTCCCTCTGAGATTTATGGCCTTTATTTTTCAATTATTTTTGTTGTATGCAAGTGAAATATAATACAACTTACTCAGCCTATATAGTGTTGCTTACATGTAGATAGATGCTTCTAGGGCTGAACGCTTGCTGTTGTGCAACTTTAAGCTCTCAGCCCTGCAGACAACTGAGCGAGCTTCTCAGCAGAGATAAATTGCCTGCAACTCTTCAAGTGGTAGGGGGTGGGATAGGGAGAGGCATGAGATTTCTCCCATCCATGTTGGCATGTCAAATCATGTTATCATTGCTCAGGTGCGGTAGCTAAGATGACCAGATTTGGTGATGGCTGCTGTTACCTGATTTTCAACACATTGTTTTATCTTTTCAATATTCCAAGGGAAGAAAAGGCATCTAAGCCCCTTTATACTCTGTTCTGACATGACACTGTGAGACAAGGAACCTCCAAAAATGCCACTGAGTTCATTTTTTGTTGGCTATCTACTGCTGGGCGTGCGGCCTACCCTCAAGAATAGTTTGTTTCCCAGTGAGACTCCCCTGGAGGAAATTAAAATTTTATTTGCAAGTGATTATTAATTGGAGATAGCTTCTGGGTTAGGGTTGGGGACATATGTTCACTCCTTTCAGCTCTACGATCCCTGGCACAGACCTGTTCCGGGCCTCTGCATGCTGTCTCAGTCTGTGAGTCTATGTGTGTGCCTATTATATTGATGAAGAGGACCTGTTTTTCTTGCTGTCCTCTCTCCTCCCTGGTTCTTACACTCTCTCTGCCTCTGCTTCTGTGAGGTTCTCTGAGTCCTCAGGTGAGGTATTTGATAGAGATACCCTGTTCAGGGCCCGAGTTCCTAGGTCTCTCATCTGCACATGGTCTGGCTCTGGGTCTCTGTATTTATTCCCATCTTCTACAGGAGGACGTTTCAGGGATGAAAGCAGAGCAAGGCACGAGTTTATGAATACAGCACAATGCCATTAGGAGTCATTTTATTTCTATGTCTTTTTGGAGCACTAGCACCGATTTTCTATAAGAATATCTAGTGATATTCTATGAAATTAGAATTCCGTAGGCTACTTGTTGTAAGCCAGTGAATGATTTGTACCTGTAAGAGTTAAAAGCTAAAGAAGGAAGCTCAGCTACAGTAAGGCCGACTGCAGTTCTTTCAGTAAGGGAGGACAGAATCTAAAAAGGGATCATCAAAATACAGCGTTCTTGGGAGAGAGGGCAAAGGAAAAGGTAATCCCTGCTTGGCTTCACTGAATGCTGGTGCAAGTCCACATTTTCATAGTAGGAAGAGTGATAGCTAGCTCCCACTTGATATTCCTTTTATGCCAAGCACTATTCTGCTTCTTTCCCCGGACTAAGTAATTTAATAAGAACAGCAGGATAGCTGTCATCATTACCACTTCAGTTATGGATGGGAAAGGAGAGGTGAGTGACAGAGCTGAGATTTCAGTAACAGCTACCCTGACTCTAGAACCTGCTCTTTGTCAAGAACCATGCCACATGGGAAAACAGCACTAAATGTCTCCCTCATGCTCTATGTATTTTTTTTTAATGAAAATGGAACTCTTCCTGCATGTACATGCATGGGGTCTATGCTTTCCTATAAATAACACATAATAGTCCTGAATACTAAGCCAACACAGGCTTCCTTAAGTAAACTTTGCCTTAAATATGTCATTTAATTCTATGATCTGATTTTCAGTTCTGGTGGCACATACCTTTAATCAGAACACTCTAGAGGCAGAGGTAAGTAGATCTCTATTAGGAGGTCATCTTGTTCCACAGAGGGAGTTCCAGGACAGCAAAAGCTACATAGAGAATGCTTGTCTTGAAAAAATAAAGAAACAAAACAAATAAACAAACAACCCCCCCAAAGTGAAACAAAGGAAGTGTAAAGTGTAAAGCATAAACAAAATCAAAGTATTGTCAAGTTAGCTGAGTAGAAGCCCACACTTACCTTAGTTAGTGTTTGTGATCTCTGAAAGCAGTGGGAGATTCTATTGCCTTGATTTTGGAACAAAGTTTTGAGACTTAGAAAGTCAACAATCATTTTGAAAGAAAGAACTAATGAACCTTTCAGTGAAACCAATTTTAGTGGTGTATCCAGGGTCCATTATGCAGTTATTAGAAACAACATTTATGTGATGCATATCTGAACTATAACTATTTGTAATTTTATTTTTCTGTTATCTGTTGTGTGAACTGCTTTTCTATAATGGGAATTTGCTTAAAAAAAGGCTTATTAAAATGCCCTGCTTGGGTATCTACTCATTATTTTAGGTAAATTACAACTGTGAGTAAGATATGAAGGTGTCATTTTTTAGTGCAAGGAAATGTGTAGTTTAGCAGTAAAATTAAATCACTATCAATTTTATTTGGGACATAATGTATAAAGTTGCTAATTGCCTTCAGGAATTTAAACATCTGTGTCTCAGGTAGACTAGTATTTAATGGGATTACTTAAGATACAGTTAATTTTTCAAACACCACATAACCTATCCTGACAGTTTTAGTAATGAATTTCCCTGCCCACCCCAACCCCTTTTTGTCAAGAAAAATTACTATTTTATTGTCTTCAAATAGTTCCTACTTTAAGGATACATTCTGAATATAAGTGTAAATGATATTTTCCACTAAAAAAATTTAAGTTAAGTATTGGTGACAACTGAAGATGAATAAGTAATGACAAGTGCAGAGAAGTTATAATAGACACTTCACATCAGAGTGAATGCTCAGTTACATTGTGAATGATACAGACTTTGCAACTATGTTAACATTAAGTATCTTCCATCCAAACCATGAAGCAGCTAATATTTAGGATATTTTACTTTTATCTTTGGTGGCAAAAGTAATTTAAAGGTATAGATTTTTAAGGGGGATGATAAAATTCATATAGTTGCTTTTCTCTTCACCCTAAAAGA
>CABHPQ010146093.1:0-12901 GCA_902168405.1 Peromyscus aztecus
GAGTTTCTAAGATGTGGGCGTGTTTGAGACTGACTTCCAAAGGAATGTCTAGGCCAGGCATGGTGGTTGTACTACTTAGGAGACTGAGGCAAGAGAATAATTAATTAGGGACCAGCCTGGGCTACATAGCAAGGCCCTGTCTCAGGAAAATAAAAAGGAGATAGGATCACCAGGTGTTTAGACTGGTAGGCCCCTAGTGAAGGTCACAGTGCTCAGGGCACTGTGTCTCAACTCGACTGGTCTTGTGCCTGGCAATCCATGATGCCATCTTCATTCTTGTGTTTCATTCTTATTTTAATAAAGGGTTTTAAAAGTTGAAATACTCACAAAACTAACCCAAGGTCTGGAGAGGCTAAGAGCACGTTCTGCTTTTGTCGAAGGCCTGATTCAGTTTCCAGAACCCACACAGTGGCTCACAGCAGTCTGTAACTACAGTTCTGGGGGATCCAATACCTTCTTCTGACTCCCTAAAGCACCAGGGGTGCACAAACAGCACACGTGAGTGAGCACACACACACACACACACACACACACACACACACGAACATACGTGCAAAACACACAGGAAATTAATTCACAGGAATAAATCTTACAATTAAAAAAAATTAACTCAAGCACTCCATGAGGTATGGACAATTGTTAAAATGCTGACATGTTGGTTTCAGAAATAAAACATGGCAGAGTTGAGCTCCCCTCCCACATTTTCCCCAAGCTCTCTCCCCAAAGGAAGCCAGTCCCATGAATTTGACAGGAACATATTTGGATCATAAAACATTTTAACATATTCTATATTGATGCTATATGCTTCTTATACAAATGTTATGCTGCTTAACTTCATTCAGGTCACAGTAAGGTATAGGACTTGCATTACCTATTGCCTGGGTGCCTCTGTGGGGAGCTAGTTCTTCACACTGCAAACACTCTCTGCTCAGACCTAGCCATTGTGTTGCAAAACCTCTCCTATATATGACAACTTTGGCACATACATGAGAGTTTTCCTAAATTTGTTCTATTGAGGTCTTGAAAGCTGTCTAGGTTTTCAAGGCCCCCAGTCTTTAGCTGAATCCCCCCAGGACAGCTGACACCTGAGCCCCTTATTAGCCAAGAAGGAAAGCAGAAAGATGAGACACAAAGCCCCCAACTCACACTTTGCCCAGTCACAAGAAGGCAAGGGCAGGGTCAGTCACTTTATGGCAGGGCAAATCTGTGGCTGGATTTTTCTTAAGAGATTCTGTCACTGTGGAGGGGTGGGAGGAGCCCTGAGGGTAAAGAAACTTCCGTCAGAAGAATCTCAGCAAACCTGCAGCAGCCAGATGGGACAAAGAGCATGTCCATGAGACCTTCCATAACATGGGAGCCAGAGAGACCTTGGACATCCTATGTGTAAATCTTCATGATGTAGAGGCTATATCATGATGTATGAGCCAAGTGGGAAGGTACTATACCAGATTATATCCTTCAAGTTTCAGGTCTACAGCACAATTTTTAGATACTAATGGGGCAAGGCCATCTGGGTACCATTTATAGATGGGACTAGTCAGAAATAGCACCAACTACTCTTTATGGGTGATACATAGATAAATGCATGGTGTGTGTGTGTGTGTGTGTGTGTGTGTGTGTGTGTGTGTGTGTGCCAATTAGAATACAATGTGTATGAGAGCATATATAAGCATGTGACTATGAGTATGTGCACAAATGTGAACACATGTATGTGTGACTGTGTGTATGATTGTGGACAATACTATGTGTGACTGTGTGTATGAGTGGCATGTGCATGCATGAGTGCCAGTGCAAACCTGAGTTAGAGCAGGCATGATTGTAGGAATATGTGAGCAAGTGTGTATATATGTGAACATATGAGTTGGAGAATGAAAGCATGATTGTGGGAGCTTGCATGTATTTCATTAGGAGAGTGTGTATGTGGGAGGGGGAATCTGTCTGTTCATTTTTTTGTGAGTCCTGTCTCCAGGTATGGTTGGCAGCTTCTGGGTAGGGTAAAATCCCTGCGCCATCCTGCCCATCCCTCTAAGAAAAAAGTTCTAATTTTGGTTCTGGAACCACATCCTTATTTTTCCTATATTCAGCTCTCTCTTCGGGACTCATTCATAAACACAGTCTCTTGGGGCAGAGCATGGGCAAGCACGGTGGAAAACACAGTTCTCCTGAAGGACTAGAATCTACTCAAGGCCATTTCCTCTATAAAGGAAGATGAAACCCCCTCCTGGCCTGTCTCCTTGTGCATCTTCCTGTTGTAAGCAGATGTCTGAGTCAGCCGATCACCCCAGAGAGAAGTGGATTTACCCTCTACCACCCCAAAGTAGTCCTGTTCAAAGTCTTTGGCCAAGACAAAGAAATGTAAGCCTGGGTTTCTGTTTCCAAGGATCCGAGAGAGATGCCAGGTACAGACCCAAGTAGGAGTTTAAACAGCAACACAGATTTAGCTGAAAGGCCAAGACACTCGAGGTTGCCAAGTTGCTGAGAGCCCGGCCCCTTTGGCCCTAGTATAGAAATGCTCTCCCGTGATTTTGTGTAGGAGGTGAATGCTCAGACTGCAGTTGTCTGCCCTGTCTGTCTGGCCAGGCCACCATTTCCAGCCTGCGCTTTAACCCTTCGCTTCAGAGTCCAGTGTGAAGGACGGCTGTTCTCTGTGAGGAGCCACACAATGGACAGATGCCAGGCTGGAAGTTAGGGAACATGAACTGATTCGGGTTCTGCCTCATTCCACCTCTGGGCCCCTCATTTCACCTTCTGGACTTGGCTCACTGTTGTTCCTGGCACAACAGTACACAGGAAGAAACCACTCAGTTCCATTCATCAGGCTCCCCCATCACCACACTCCTTATCCATTCTCAACAAAGGACCACAGATAGACAGACCCACTCCCATCTGATAGAAGACTCACTATCAATCAGGATCTCCATTTCCTTGAGTGTCGGATAATTGCAACTGATAGCAACTCCAGCCATCACCAACATAGAAGGAAATTAGAAAGATACATATTGACCAAAATTAAGGAAAAAACAACACTGGCAGACTGTGATGGCTAAAACTGTGAACTTGACAGGCTCTAGAAGGAAGACCCAGGGGCATGTGTATCAGAGAGTTCTAGCCTGGGTTATGTGGGTGTTACAATTTCACAGGCAAGGGTCCCTGACTATATGAGAAGGAGAAAGTAAGCTAAGTATCAGTGTTGTCCTTCTCTCCTGCCTGTCTGTAGATGCAATGTGACAGCTGTCTCATGCTGCAGCTGCCATGATTTCCCCTACACACACACACACATTCTCCCCACACATCCCGGTCACACACAGCCCAGGGAGAACCAGAAGTGCCGCCTTCTCCCTCTTCCCCATCTGGATATGCAACCCAGTCGCCCCTACCCCAGAAGTAACTAGAAAGATTGCCTCATGATGCCTCATTGAATCCTCCAACTGGGAGCCAAATAAGCCCTTTCTTCCTGAAGTTTCTTTTGTCAAGGTACTTTGCCACAGCAATGGGAATGGAAACTAACAGCGGCCAACCAGACCTTCTGAAATTAGGAGGGAGTGTGGGAAGATGTAAGGACTCCACCCTCATATGTCTTCAAGTCGAGATAGTGAGTCCTGGCCCTGGGGAAATGGCTCAGTGAAGAAGGCATTTACTGTGTAAGTGTTAGGACCAGAGTCTGGAGCTCTGGAAGCTGCATAAACCCAGCATGAACTCAGGAATCAGCTCCAGCTTCACCTAGAAACCCTTTGTCAATAAAGAGACATCAATAGAGAAAGAAACCAGGTATCAACCTTTGACTTCTACAAGCACACCCACACACATACTCATGTATCAGTACACACATATGCACAGGCCCTTCGGGAAGGGTCTCCCTATATTCCCCCCTTGCTACTGGGGAAGAGTTCATAGCATCTTCTAGGCAGAAATGCTTCTGCCTCCAGTAGGAAGGCTACTCAATCTCACAGACCCACGAAACTAGTCTGAGGCATCTGTCAGCTGCACCAGATTGATGGATCAGCCTCTAGGCACCTCTCCAAAAGAGGTCTCTCAAGGGCTAAGGAGCATGTGCCCAGGGCTAACTGAGTACCCTCTGATGACACCCACCACCAAAGCAAGCAACAACACACTCTGCTCTGCCCGATTCAGCTTTTCCTATCCAGAATTCCCTCCAGTGTTTCAGCTCCTTGTCCTTGACCCTGCTCTCTTTTGCTCAGGGGTGGGGTGAGGTAGGGGTGCGGTGCGGTGCGGTGCAGCAAGGCTAGGGAAGGGGTGAGCTCACTTTGCAAGCTTCAGATGCCTGGAGGGCTCCATGTGCAGAGCTCAATACACACTTTCTGAGTGAATAGATGAATGAAATGAGAGGCAAGAACGGAGGAGGAAGGGGTGGGGAGCGTGGGCGATGAGAGGCGAGGCTGAGGGTGCTGAAGTGCTAATGGGGAGCAGGCTGTTGGTGGGTTGAGAGCAAAGGGCCCACACAGCTCTCAATTTAAGTGAACTTGGATGCAGAGACAAGGCAGAAAGGGAAAGGGTAATCACAGGCAGGCTGAGTCATTCCGTGGCCGCACAATCAGAAGCAATTCTGCTTCTCCCTGCTCTGGAGGAATCAAAGCCACTCTGCCTGGCAGCCTTTTGTGTGCAGGTCGGCAGCAACATTCAGCCACCAGCTGAGCCTCCCTCCGTACCGGTGGGTAGCTTGTGTCTCAGCAGCTGCTGATTGGCACCTCTCCTCAGGAATATGATTGCAGCTCCAACCTCCCCCATTTCAAACATAAAGCCCCAGTTACATGCAAAGCTCAGGCAAAGTCACCCTTCTGCCACTGAGGTAGCTGCTCCTACAAAAGCAAGCGGAAGGCATTCTCTTCCCCATACATGGCTCTCGGGGCTCTGGGTGCCCATGCCTGGCAGGCTGGGCAGTACTGGCATGGGACAGACAGTTGGACAGATGGACGAAAGAATGGAGATTCTGATCTTAGAGAACAGAATGTGTGAGAACAACAAGGAGGGTTGGACAGCTGGTTCGGTACTTTGCCATCTCATGTGGACAGACAGAAATGATTTTGAGGCAAAGTTCAGGTTGGTAAGGATCTGAGAAACGAGTGGTAAAACAACGGTGGATTTGGGGAAGGGGAAAGTTGACATACTGTTAGTACCGTGACATTCCTGCCTCTGGGCACCCGAGCTGGCATTTGGTCAGCATTTGGCCAATCAGATATCCCCAAGTCTTCATCCTAGGCTGGATACAATCTCAAGCTCCTTGAATCCTGAGGGTTAATGACTCTGAGGAGTGCTTCTGTGGTTCTCTTCTACATTCTGATTTTTCCAGTCACTGTTTCTGGGTCTACCTGGAGATCCTCTCTACTGACTCATCCATGCCTTTCCATCCGAAAAGCCAGAGGCAAGGATCTCCTTCCTAATGGCATCCCTTGAATACAGAGGTTGCTGGGGTCCCTTCTGTGACATCACAGAGGCAACTCCTCCCCAACACGGGCTTGAGGCCCATCTGGCAGACAGGGCTAAGAGGCCTTGGGAGTTGGCAGACACAGAAAGAACTTGGCCCCAGGTTGCCGATGAAATGACAGATGGAGAAATATTTAAATGAGTAAGTAATAAGTAAAGACAGTGTCTCATGTAGTTCAGACTGGCCTTAAACTTCTAGCCGTAACCTTACTATACAGCGGAGGATGACCTTCAGTGTCTGATCCTCCTGCTTCTAAATCCCATGTGCTGGGATCATAGGTACTGATCATCACACCTCCTTTATGTGGTGCTAGGAATTGAACCCAGGACTTCCAGCCTTCTTGACAAGCACCCTACTAGCTGAGCTATTATCACCAGCTCTGGGGGAACCTCTAAGCACAGACATGCTTCAGCGTTCCACACTGAGAAGCCACGGCAGGGTCCGGGACTGTCTGAGGCCATCAGTAAGGCAGAAGCATAGTCCAGCCCCATAAGCCTGCTTCCTGCTTGTGTCTGCCGTTACCTTCAGAAGAAAGGGTTGGGTAGGAATGGCATTCCTCGCAGAAAGGTACCATTTAAAAAATATTCAGATCAGACTCAAAAATGAGATCAGGTACCTTGGCTGCACCCCAGCAACCTGAGACTTCCCATGTCATCATCCGTCATCAACGCTGGGGAAGGCCAGGTAGAAATGTGTAACTTGTAACAAGAGATGAAACAGGAAAAGGTAGAAATCCCTTGGCCACTTACAAGCTCCTGAGGTGGGGCGGGGGGGCTCTGCCTTAAGCAGGGAGGGAGGGAAACTCCAGTGGTGGGAATGGTGGGCAGGAGTGGGAGAAGAAGGGGGGCAATGAAGTGAGCAACCTTAAATGGCTCTGCTTCTCCATGCTCTGCCACTCCCTCATCCCTACCCTATAGGTACCCTCCTTCTTCATACCTACCGTGTGTGTGTGTGTGTGTGTGTGTGTGTGTGTGTGTGTGTGTGTGTGCGTGCGCGCGCGCGCACAAGTGTTGGGGGTATGTGGTGAGCGGGTATGATATTTGTGTGGTATGTTTGTCATGTGTGTTTGTTTATGTCCTGTTGTGCCAGGTGGGAGTGGGTGGGTGTTCGGGAGTGGGGAACACAGGAGAGATACTAACTGGTGGATTATAAAATGTAGGAAGCACTGCAAAGCCCAGGCAGAGAGCTCAGTTCAGACTTCCAGTCCTGGTGCTTGGTAGGTTTTGTCTGCTCCCTTGAGGCAGATGCCTTTACATAGCGGGTGAACTTGAGTGTGTTATAGTGCATGCTCCATAGCATGGGCCATTCCTGGTGTGTTTCTACCTGACTTGAGTTAAAAACTTCTTTCAGGCCGGGCAGTGGTGGTGCACGCCTTAAATCCCAGCACTCCAGAGGCAGAAGCAGGCAGATCTCTGTTAGTTCGAGACCAGCCTGGACTACAGAGGGAATTCCAGGAAAGGTGCAAAGCTACACAGAGAAACTCTGTCTTGAAAAATCAAAAAAAAACCAAAAAACCAAAAAACCAAAACAAAACAAAACAAAAAAAAAAACAAAAGCTTCTTTCAGTACCGTTTGATATGTCTGTCCAGGGAATATGATTTCGGCCACCTCTGTCCTGCCTTCTCCCCTCACCCTTCTCCTAGGACTCAGCCTTGCCAGAACCAGAGTCTCATATTCAACAAATGGCCTGAGACCCCTCTGAGCATATGGTCCTAGAGTCTGCTTTACAGTATCCAATGGGAAAGTGAAAGCACAAACTTCTTCAGAAGCCCAGGACATCAGCAGGTTGCCACCTCAGTCTCTGACCCCCCCCCCTTGGTACTTGTGAACCTTCCTGCGGGGTTAACAGCTGGCAGAGCCAGAGGCACATGAAGACACCCTGAAAAAGCTTGTGGAGATCAGGGAAATGGGAGTTACCAGAGCTACACCCCAGGACCTCTTTGCACTTTCCACCCCAGTGATGCTGTCCCAACATGCTATCATGGCTTCTCAGTAACTTTCCGCGTGCTCATCTTTCTGCTGGAATGACCTTCTCTGACCCACTGAGGCTGCTCAGGCAGGTGCAGGGAATGTGGAGAAGTGCCTTTCCCTCACCACTGCCTTGCTTGGCTGTGTCTGAAGAAAGCAGTGCCCGTCCTGTGTGAAATCAAATCCCAGATCACAAGCCTCCATTGCCTGGGGACTGGTAAAGGTGGACCGACCAACCAGTGCACAGAGGCTACGGTAAGGCTGCTCAGAGCTGAGGCTGCTGATGCCCACTGACTAACTGGAGACCCATTCACTGTTCAGGTATTTTCTCTGCACCTCTATCACTTTTCTGGTCACAGCTTGACCAGCTCCTTGGGAGTAGGCATCTTGTCTTATTTTCCTCAGGAAATGGGATAAGTGTGTGAATTTGAGTTGGATGTCTCTTTAACTATGTTTCATCTGAATAATTAGCTCCACCAGGACAACAGACAAACGCTGGGATGCATAGTCACCTTACCATGTAGGTCATGGGCAAGCCATGTGTCTTCCAAAAAGGGCCAAACATGGGTGAAGATGTCAGAGGAAGTTTAGCATCACCATGTTGGTAATAGACAGGGATTGTGTCACAGACTGGCCTCAATCTTTCTACATAGCTGAGAATGACCCTGAATTTTGGATACTCTTGTTCTACCTCCCGAGTGCTGAAATTATAGAATTAGATACCACTGTGCCTGGGTTATGCAATACTGGATATCAAATCCAGGGCTTCATGTATGTGAAGCAAGCACTCTACCAACTGAGCTGCATCCTCAGCCCCAGCTGTTTGACATCCTGTCCACTACAAGAACCAGGAAGCAACCAGGAAGCTGGGTACCACAGCTAACACATCACTTGCTCATGTGCTCTCAGGCTTGGTCCTTATGTCACCTCTTCCTACAACAACCCTGGGCAGGCATTACTCACAGTATTAGAGACAGGGTTTCTTGAGGGCACAGCTTAAGCTGATTCTAGAACTTGGGATTTCTGGCTCACAGGCCACAGCTCACTCTTCCTGAACACGGCCTTCTCATGGGGCAGCCAAGACAAGAACGGGGCTGGCCCTGGCATGATGTACCCGGTAGGGCAGGCACTACTGACCTCCACCTTCTAGAACCTGTGTCACAGCAACTTTTAAAGGGAGACAGCTGTGTCCTGGGAGGAATTAACTGCCAGGAACACCACATTGTCATAGCATTGCAGGTATTTATCAAACACCTAACGTGTGGTCACTACAGGGTCCTGTCACTATAGCATGAGCAGGACAGAGTCCTCCTTTACAGATAAACAAAGTTACATGAGAAAACGGCAGGGTTGTTTGGCTTCAAGCCCCCATTCAAGACCATTCTTTCCTCCCAGCTCATTTCCTCTCCCATTACCCAAGCTATATTCACTATGCTGGCTGCCTTTGGTCCACAGTACAAGGAGTCACTGGCACTACTGGAATGGCACCGGACATCTGGGGTCATTTATGACAGTGTTTTAAAAAACTCTTTACTGTTGACAAATTTTTTGACCACTGTCCCTCACATTCAATAATATATCCTCCTAGAGCTTTGCAATCCAGTCTTAACCCCATGTCCCTGCCGGGCAGTGGTGGCGCACACCTTTAATCCCAGCACTCGGGAGGCAGAGGCAGGTGGATCTCTGGAGTTTGAGGTCAGCCTGGTCTACAGAGCGAGATCCAGGACAGGCTCCAAAGCTACACAGAGAAACCCTGTCTCAAAAATAAATAAATAAATAAATAAATAATAAATAAAAGGACCCGAGTCCTGTGGTGTCACCATCTGTCTTCCCTCTTTCTTCCCACTCTATTCCCTGTGAATTCTCCGCAAACCCTTCTTTTTCCTCCACAGTCATCTCAGGCTTCTCTGCTTCCTGTGCCGAAGCCCTGGGGTTGTTCAGACAACACTTCCACAGGGAAGATGACTATGTGTTTGACAGGCACACACCTTCTTCTGCTCCTTTTTTCTCTTATAATTTGAGATAAGGCTTTGGTGTGTAGCCCCAACTAGCCTTGCACCCCTAATCCTCCAATCTCGGCCTCCTGCACACTGGGATGGTAAGGCATACACTGTCATGTCGAGCTCCCTCCGTCCCTCCTTGTAAGAGCATCCATCGATCACAGCCCAGTGAAGCTTCTCTTTCCTCCTGTCTCCTCCGGCAGACTGCAGTACTGTATTCCCAACCTCTGTCTAGCACAGTTCCTGGCTCAGGACTTAGTATTAGTGTTTAGAAATAGGACTCCAGGAGCCAGGATTTCTCTGTATAACAGCCCTGGATGTCCTGGAACTTGCTTTGTAAAAACAGGCTGGCCTCGAACTCACAGAGATCCACCTGCTTCTGCCTCCTGTGTACTGGGATTAAAGATATGCACTACCACACCTGGTTTATAGTATTTTCATAGAAATTAATAAAGGAAGGAAGGAAGGAAGGAAGGAAGGAAGGAAGGAAGGAAGGAAGGAAGGAAGAAAGGAAGAAAGGAAGAAAGGAAGGAAGAAAGGAAGAAGGAAAGAAGAAGGAAGGAAGCAGGCCCAATATGGTAGTGTGCACCTTTGATCCCAGCACTCAGGATCTCTGAGTTTGAGGCCAGCCTGATCTACATACTGAATTCTAAGACAGCCAGGGGTATATCTAGAAAGTCTGCCTCAAAACAAAACAAAACTCCAAATGTTTTCATCATTTACCCCCATCCTGAGGGAGACCTTGGAATGTCCTCGGTGGCCCTGTCACAGCAGTGACAAACCCGGCCTCGGATGCACTAGGTAAGTTTACTAGTTACTTTGGTGTTGCTGTGACCAACAGTTGACAAAACTCCTTAGAAGGAAGACAAATTTATTTTGCCTCTCAGTTTTAGTGGACTCAATTCATCACGACAGGGAAGACATTTATGCCAAGAAGCAGAGAAAGGGTAATGCCAGTATTTTGCTGGCTTTCCCCCCACACTCACCTCAGAGGGTGGTGCTATTCACATTCAAGGTGTGTCCTCTTCCTTCAGGAAATCTCCCCACAGACACACGAAAAGGTGTGCCTTGCCATCTCCTGGGTGATGTTCCCATGAGCCTGACAATGAGGCTGACTGTCACAGGAGGCAGTACCGACACATGGACCTTGGTGGTACTCTAGCCTATACCTCTGGTCAGGCTGAGGCTGTGGAAGGCATCTAGACTTGTGTTAGACCTTCCTGCTGTGGATTCACTGACTGACATAACCTTTAAGGGTGTAGATGCAGTCATGGGTCTGTGTGAATGCCAAGCTGTGTTTCAGGAAAAGGATCTTGGATGTGCTGAGCGCCCTGCTGCCCTAGCCTGGGGCCTTGGAATTCCTGGAGCATAAGACTTCAGTCCCAAAGAATGATAAATTCACAGTATCACTGGGACCAGAGGGTAGGCCTGACACAAGCGGGAAGCTGGGATTTGCAGAAGACAAAATTAGTCAACAAAGATCCGCTGATTTTACCCTTGGCCCCTCATCAAGTAGCCTGCTGGGGTAAGGTAATTAACAAATAGAAAGATCCAGTAGCTGCATGTATGTTTCAGTACAGCTGCCTCTCAAGACATGATCTTGAGCTTGTGTGGAGGCAACAAAGCATATTGTATGGAGAAGAAGGGTGATTCATTAAACCAAGGTCAGGAAAAATAAGTAGTACATGAAGGGATAGCACCATCCCATCCTTCTGCCTCCTGCAGAAGCCTCCCTGCAGACATCAAAGGGTGGGGCAGAGGAATGGAAGAGAACCTGAGTAGGTGGGGAGTCTAAGAAGGTGTGGGAGGGAAGGGGTGAAAGGAAGACTGAAGAGAGGGGTTGTGGAGAGGAGCAGGGAAAAGGGAGAAGATGGAAAGAGGCTGTTGGGTACAGAGGAATAGCAGGAGAGGGAGGGGCCGGTCTGGGACTCAGAAGAGGGAGGTGACCGTGATGAAGACAAGTGACCCCGGAGGACCAGAGCTAGGCATGGAAGCGGGTTAGTGCAAGGCCAAAGTAGAGGTGTAAACTGAACGTGAGACAGCATTGTGGGACCACTCCTGCTGGATATTGAAGTGGGATTTCTTTTGTGCGTACATCACAATGCTGGGTGAGCTGTGACCAGAACAAGAAGTCAGGGCTTCGTAACAAGGAGGTGTGGTGTTGAGACTATTGTAGGATGGGTGAAAGTAATCCTGGAGACTGTAGAAAGGAAGGCAGCTTCCAGGGACTGGAGCATATATATTCTAATGGTAACAAAAGTCTACATAGGCAGTGCATACACAGGCAGATATAGCCGCCTACCTAGTCCCCACTACTACCAAAGAACAAGAGAAGAGATACATAAGGCTTTCCAGTTATCAAGAAATTATACAGCCAGGAGTGCTGGTGTATGCTTGTAGTACTCAGAAGGCTGAGGCAGGAGCATTATGAGTTCAAAGTCAGTCTGAGACACAGCAAGATCCTGTCTCAAAAAAAAACAACTTTTGAAAATTAAAAAATAAATAAATAAATAAACCACATCAAGTGTACTACTCCGAATGGCTCAAAGTCTACAGAAAGACTTGCACACTCATGCTTATTGCTGTGGTATTCACAATAGCCAAGACATGGAACCAGACTATATGTCTACTAGATATAAAGTGAATAAAGACAATGTGGTACACATACGCAATGGAATTTTACTCAGCTGTAAAAAAGAATGAAATGACATTTAAAGGAAAGCGGATGGAACTGGAAATCATCACAGTAAGTGAAAAACAAGCATGTCTTCTCTTCTATGTGGAATCTAGATTTAAATATAATGACATAACATATATGATACTAAAAGGTGTATATATATATATACATGACCTTAAAGTAGAACATATATGATACTAAAAGGTATATATATATATATGCATGACCTTAAAGTAGAAGGGGATTGTTTGGGGAGAATGGGAGGGGTGGGGAGGGACAGTAAGGGAGAAGGTGGAAGATATGAACAGGTGCTATGATATATATATGTGAAGATGTCACAGAAAAAATCATTGTCTTGTATACTAACTAAAAAATAATTCATTTTAAAAGTTTTTAAAGTCAGGATCTCACTATGTAGTTCTGACTGGCCTGGAACTCACCATGTAGGCCACCCTAGTCTTGCACTCATATGGATCCACCTGGCTCTGCCTTCTCAGTGCTGGGATTAAAGTCACGTGTCATGACACCAGGGCCTAATTAAAAAAATGTAAATAAGCTTTAAAAAGAAATGATAATCAACGTTTTGTTTGTTTTTGTTTTTTGAGATGGGGGGGCCTCACTCCTTGGACCTGGCTGGCATAGAATTCGCTGTGTAGACCAGGCTGATCTTGAACTCATAAAGATTCACCTGCCTCTGCCTCTGAGTGCTGTCACCACACCTGGCACTACTGATGTTTTTTAAAACTGGCAACATGAAGCAACTAGACACACACACACACACACACACACACACACACACACACACACACACAC